>JAUZNJ010038376.1:0-11107 GCA_034780135.1 Jordanella pulchra
ACGTATCACGTTTTAACGAGATACTATCACGTTTTAACGAGATACGTATCACGTTATAACGTGATAGCACTCGAAAATTTTTTTTTCCTGCGTGGCAGCAATACGCTTCCGTATCTTTGCATTCAGCCTCTGTAGGTTGATAATTTACATTTGCATCAAATAATGTGATGGTGATGTTCCTAACACATCACCCAGTCCATTTCAGAATCAATAAAAGGCATGATTTTTTTCCCCATTGAGGTATGATGTGTTTTCAAAGTGTTCCTTTAATTCTTTTGCGCAGTGTATATTCCCGGAATATGAAGGACTGATTATGGATGTATTTCAAGTACTGATTATGGAAGTATTTCATGTACACAATATACAAATAACGTTGGTACTTGTCATTATCTTCATTAAAACTAGCCCTGGACTGACATACTAGGATGAGGAGGAAGCCATTACTGCAGAGGTTTCATAAAGAGAACTGATTACAGTTTGCAAATACAGTTGTGCAGAGCATGTTTCCAGAGGTCAGAGGAAAGTAATACTGGAAGTGTTTAGCTATAATATCTATTATTTAATTTAGAGGACACAAGGGGAAGCTTGCGAACTTGAGAAGACCATCCAAGCTATGGAGGATGGAGTTTACAGCCTCATGGTGGGTTCATGGCACAAGAGGAACTGGTGAACTTTAAAAACATAAATGGAAAAATATAAACTGGGAAATTGAAACTCAGACCAAAAAAAACAAAATCCAAATATTGATTGACACCTCAGCATACCAGCGCATTAGTTTCAAATTGGCTTAAGGGCATCAAAATCAATTGTTTTGGGATGACTGACTTGAAACAAGCTTAACTTTGAGATAACTTTCTTAGTAACTTGCTTTACCACATAACTGTTAAAAAGCAAGGTTAAACATATTTTCCTATCAACATAGCCTATTTGAAACTGATAAATTATACCCCTACAATATCAAGAGCCTCATGTCAGAAAGTTAGGAGAGGTGAAAGTAGCTTCTGCTGATTTAAAACTACGAACCTCAAAATGAATTAGCAGAGTAAAAAGAGTCTGCCTGCTCAAATAGACGCTAAAAGCACCAACACAATACCTCTTATCTCCAACATCCGACACTTGGTTTCCAGTTATGATTTTTATTTCTAACACGGCTGCTGCAACTGCTGGCAGTCAGCATTGATATCCGATCCAATGAACACATTTGCCCTGTCACTTTGTGAAACATGGAAAAAAACCCAGAAACACATCTCAGACAGAGACATTTTTATTGTTCAGTTTGTAATTTTGTAACTGCCATGGGTTTAAAAAAAATCCATTTAGCAGGGGTCCTTAATAGCAGCCGGAGGAACGGAAATGTGTTCCCCCTCCCTCCTGCCTTATCACCGCTTCTCACAAACAACAGCATGAGATTTAGCACAGTAGTTAGCACATTGTAACGCCACACATGTCAGCGGTGATTAAATACGGGGAAATACAATGAGAGCTTTGTCCTATTTCAGTTGCATTCCTGTTATTGAGCTGTATCATCCAATTTCAACAAATTATGTCTCAGTTATCTCTGAGCCTAAAGGATGTTGTTTTTTCCCTCTCCTTCTGTTTCATATTTATGCGAAAAGAGGTGAGGAGAAAAAAAGGTTCCCAATAGATTTTATTTGTCTGTTTATATTGAGGGGAGATTAGAAGTCCTTAACAACTGCTACTCTCATTGTATGTTATTGATATTTGATTTGTAAGCGTATTAAAACCAATGTTGATGGACTATTAAACTTCTTTACATCAAACCCTGAAATGCTTATCTGTGCAACTTCAGTTTTAACTTTGTCTTGGCTTCATCAGTCTAACACCTACATTGGCTAAAATGTTGAACCTCTTTACATCCGCTTATCTTGCTGCAACCTGCCAGGATAATTTTTTACCCAGCTTTAAGGAAAGCCCAATCTACACTGGGATATTCCATTGGGCTGATGATCAAACAGAAGCGGATGGTTATTTACAAAGGAAGCAGAGGCAGCAGGCGGTACAGTGTTAATCCTACTGAAAGTGCTCCACTTTCTGTTTGAAGATCACTGGTGGAGTACTCTCTCCTCTTGTCCATTCCTGTTAAACTCCTGTTAGAATAAGGATAATCAACTACAGATATAAAATGCTTTAATTTTTTAGAGTTGTAGGAAAGCAGTTAAAGTGGCAAAACACTGAATAGCTTCAAGAGATACGATGTGTTATACAGTTATACTTTTCTAGCTTGCTGTTGATAAGAGGAACCATCATTAATCTGGTTAATGAGAAGTTACACATTCAATTAGATAAGTCTTGGACACCTTGTTATTTCATAATCAAACAGATAGCAACCAATATATTTACCCACCAATGACATGTTAGCCTCTTTAAAGGTGTATCTTGGTTAGAAAAACGAATGTATTCATCATCTTCCTCTTTCTGCACTTGTGTTGTTACCTGGCAAGAGCCTCAGCGCTGATTTCTGTAACCATTTCTCTGCCTTATTTAGATTAAAGTTTTAGATTCTAGCTTTGCTTACGGGTCGTTAGACGATGATCATGTACTGTGTCATTGATTCTGAGGTTAAAGATCCAGAGTAGAGGCAGAGGTGTCCGATTGAATGTGGGCTCATTACATCCCTTTAAAGTCCATCTCAGCTTAAAAGAACTAAATCACATTTATTTGTTTCAGTGTGGTTAAGAAAACATGCTTTTAACACAATGTAGTATGAGTTAAAAGACATAATTTGACAATATCAAGAAATTAATGGATTGTGCTAAGCTTTCTGTTTAGGAAGAATAAGCAGAAAATAGATATAACCATGCATGGCTTTTCTCTTCCACTTGCACAATGAAACACTAAACAGCCTAGAAGGAAAAAAAAATACACATTAAGAGGAGAGGACCTGACCAAAGAAGAAACAAATCACCTATGAATATTGGCTCATTTTATTCTAGGAGGGGAGCTTTGTGGTATTGCCTGGGACTAGATTTGGAAAAACTACAACTGGCAAGACATGTAAGTTTTCAATTTTTTTATTAGCAGTTTATAGCTCTGTAATGCCATCTGTTTAGCCTTGTGCATGTCTGAGAGAAGGATGTTCAAAATACTGTTAGCGGTGGGACTAGCAGTTTACCCTATACAGAATCCAGTATAGTTCTTCTAAACCTTTGGATATAAACTTTATGTAAGACATCTGCTTATAACCTAATATAGGATTCTTAAGTCAGATTCCTTAAACTATACTTAAGGTCCTGAATGTTATTTTTCATGGGTTTTGAATTGAAGTTGAACTATTCATTCATTTAAGAATATTTCTGCATTGTATCAAGTTTCAGAAGTAGATGCACATACAAAGGTCTGCCTATGTTTAGCACCAAAAAACAACCTCGTTAATAACCCCTAAAGTATTCTCATACATAACAAATAGGTGATTTATGAGGATTTTATTTTGTCCTTCCCCACCTTGCAGTAAAGGCTGCACTTTTCCAGAGCTAGTTCGTTGAGTTTCCATCTATCTACTGCTTGACAATGCCTGGCTTCAATGTCCCCCATCCCTTTAGCACAGCTATCACAATGCCAGCCACCAAAGTGGTCACATGTACTCCTCCTCAAGATACCACAAAATACAAACAGGAGGCAGGGGAGGGATGTGCATGGGAGTCTGAGGTGTAACAGGTTGATGCATTACCCACTAGGTAGAAAGTAATGAACAGCATAAGGGCCAGAGTGAAACACTTGCACAAAATTACTTTAGCTTGCAAAGCAAAAATAAATTAAAACCCTGATAAATATCTAATATTACAGCTTTTATGTTGCCAGGGAGAATGGAACGATGGGGTTGTACAAAGTGTGTGGTTTTCAAGTGGATTTATTTGCATCAGAGAGCTAACTGAAAGGAGGTCTGCTGAAGGTCAGATTAAATAGAGAAGAGCAAAAAAAAAATAAATAAATAAAAAGTAACATCTTTCTCTTTTGTTTACCTGAAAAACAAGTTAAATCAACAAGCAGGAGCTGATGGAAATTGGATAAAACCGTCAGGGCTGCCCCAAGAGAAGAATCCATTTTCATTATGTTTGGACAATGTCGTTATTCAAGCCCCCTTTTGGGCCCTGCTTTTAGAAAACAACAAAAGAGAAGAAGGTATGTCGACCAGGGAGGTATTTCTCATTTTTCCAGACATTCACATGAAATGGGAAGGGGCAGGCAAAAGGGAGGAGGATAAAGTGAAAAAAGGGGTTAGTTAAGAAGATCAAGTCGCCACCTGTGATCTGGAGTAAAACTAAACCCTCTCATTCTCCATCCGCTCCTCTGTCCCTCATCCCTTTGTTTTTTTTTTTTCTTTTAAGGTCCTCTGAGGATATTGCCACCATATTCTTTCAGTGGTAAAATGTCCCCAGGCACAAAGCTATTTCAGATCCTTTACCAGCAGGCCTGTGGTGATAGAAAAGGCGTAATTTGTTTTGACTTTGCCTCTCTCACAAACCAATCTCCCGGTGTTATTTAAGTCCGGGCTCTTGTCTCGCTCTCAGCAGCGTGTGACGGCAAACAACAAATCTCAGGTTGCCATGGATCTCTGCTATTTATAATCATTTGTGTATCTTTGTGCATCTATTTCTCTCCATTCTTCTTTGTTTTCATAATTCATTTTAAATTCTGTTACAGTCAAACTATGGTTGCTTATTGCTGCCGGACGAAGACGAAAAAAAAAAACTTCGAATTAGACTTTTATGAAGTATCTCTTTCTTATTCCCAGTGTGTTCATATCTTGGCTTGTACAATCTGAGAGTGAAGAAAAGAAGCCTGCATGAGTCCTAAAAAAGCCCTACAGATAGTCTTAAAATAGAAAAGCTTCATTATACCAGAGCAAGCAGGGATCCAGCCCTCGCCTGTTGATCAATTCCCTCCAGTGACTTCTGAAGTGCACTCTTCAGCCACAGAGCCAGGTAGGCGATTAGAGCTGAAAAAAAAAAAAAAAACTCACAGTGAGCTGTGTTTATAGCTGAGTTGTAAGATTTTTCTTGATCTATTCCTTCAAAACTTCAAACATCTGCTGAGCCATCTCTTACTTGTGTGTATCTGCTTTCAGACAGTCAGACAGCTTTTCAATTTTACTGCAAATTTTATGGAAATGAAAAATAACTCCTCAAATAGGCTCACCAGCAATTTTTCGGGTGCCAGATTGGGTGCTCTTTTACCTTCAAAAGGCACTTTTATTCTCTATGTCCTGAATTTTACAAGCTATTAGGGCATCTTGGAGTTTTGCATTTGATAGCTGTTTTTCTACAATGAAAAAAAATGTTTATAAACAGAAGGACACTGTCATCAAAAATACCTGGGTAGCAAGTGGCATTTAAACTTCGTTCAAAGTGTATCGAGCAAAAACTCCCCAATACGACTGAATTACTTACAGCATCCTAAAATAAAGTTTTGAACCTACTATCCAAATTTGCTCTAAAAGCAAAACCTGTTGAACGAAGCAATGTTTTCCAACCTCTTATTGCCAGTTTGTCTTTGCCCATGCAAAGGGTATCTACAGTAGCTTCAGTTCCTTTTTCCCAGGTAACTAACTGGTGTGTCTTCTGTGGTTGAAGCTCGTCCGCTTTAAGTTTTGATGTGCTTCATGTTCAAAGAAGGTATTCCACATCTCTTGGTAGTGAAGCTGCTGTTGCGCTCTTTTTTTTTTTATCTTTCCAGTAACATTCCTGTTTTGAAGATCAGGTCTTGATGTATCTAAAGCATGTTTGTTGTCTTTGATGCACTCTCACTCTCAGAAGTTCAAATTGCTATAGATCAACAGGGATGGAGTTCACAGTTTCCCTCTGAGTCTATGTGAGAAGGGGATGTATATGCACCATCAGCACAAGGAAAAATTGACAGGAGTATTTTCTTTTAAAATAAAAACAATAGAACAGTTGATTAGTATCCTAATCATTCGTTTCATATGTCAGATTGGAAGTCCTTTGGGAAATTCTTTATTTTTATCCTTCTCTCTGCACAATTGCTTGGGGTTTATGCCTCTATTTACTTCAGAGTAACTCATTAAGTAACTCACTAAGATGTTTTAGTTTTTTTAACCATTACTGGTTATGTTTGGCGGTATCGGGTTTGGTCATAATTTAGTGACAGACCTGACAGTTCATTGGTATGTTTATATAATTACTGTTCATAAGGGCTGCGTACAACAACATGTGCGTGCTTCTTGTTTTTAGTATATTGCATCTTTTAAAATTACATGGTCTCCTCTCATATATAAGGGCCTTGGTCCCTGAGCTACAGTTTGCTGATGCCATGTAAATTTTAATTCATTCTTTTTTCTTAACTAAGCCTACAAGTGATGCATGTCTGTTCAGCAGTATAATGCAGATTTACCAGAGCCGATAGCCCTTAATTATTCAGCTATTGCTGCTTATCTTAGACATACATACAAAGATAACGGGGTATAATTTAAAATCAGCTTTTTAACTTAAACTAGCCAGCAAAGGAATATATTTCTGTCTGATGTGAACTATTGTTCCCGTTAATAAACAAGTTATTATACATGTTAAACTAGTTGTTTTTTCCATTTTTTAGCCTCCTTTTTTATTTTCAGTCATTCAAACACTATAAAATACCTACATAATATCGTCAAAGTGTAATTTTGTATTAATCAAACCTATCAATATTCATATGTTTTTTTTCCTAGGAAATGCTGTATTTATAAGAAACTAGTAAAACAGTAATATGTGAAAGAAAAAAATCTAGTTCAACTCTTTAAAAGAAAAAAAAAATTGCTATGATGATGAAAAAATGTTCAGATCTTCTATTTCAACCTATTAAACTCTGAAAGCTTACGCATCTTTGTTAAACTCTTGTGTCAGTATCTGTTGTCAAGATATGTCTCAAAGATATGAGAACCAGAGGGCAGAAAGAAAAGAGAGATCTGTTCCAACATTCTGGCCAAGTGTTGTCCTTCACTCTTATTGTAACACAGTGGGACCCTAAAGTAGAAGATGTCAGTTTCTCATTTTCAATTTCTCTCTAGGACAGACAATACTGGTACAAATATTTCCAGTTAGTCTTGGGGAATACCTCAGAGTGTCAATCTAGGTTTATCTCTTAGCACACGTGTCCAAAACTACATGCAGCACTCATTATACAAAGGAAATTGAAACACGTTGTTTTTTTAGGCAAAGTCTTAAGGCATCATTATGCAAAACAGAAACCAAACCCAGATAAACCCAGAGTCTCTCCACCATCTGAACACCTACACCTCTGGCAGACATTTTGTAGCAAAGATGGAGACGCATTTTATTTAAGCCACCCGTTTCCCCACAAACACATTGCTTTATTGGCAGCTCCCTGCTCTGCAAGAGAACCTTTTATCTAAATCCAAAAAGACTAATAATATGTCTCGCACCTGCATGCACTTCAAGCTGGCAAAGATCCCTGGGGTGAAGATAAAAGTCCCTCTGAGTAGAGCCTTACCACAATGAGTGTCCACCATCACCTCGGGGGTGAGTTGCATCATAGATCTTTGGTGGCATCAAAAATAAGTCTCTCCTTTCAAGAAAAAAACAGAAGTCTGGCACAAATAAATATTAGATTTTACATACAATGATCAGGGGGCAACTAATGGGAAAGCCTCCAAAGGATAAACTTGTCGCCAGATTGGTGAGTGTTTAGCTTGACAAGTGGAAAAAAAGTCTCTTTACCATTAAAGTGTCTATCAATGTGTGGACATTGTCTCGGTCAGTAAATGACGTTTCATATTTCTGTTGTAGAGGAGGGTTGGAGTCCACCTCACCTATTGTTAGTGTTGTAAGTGGGAGAAGCATTTTCTACACAGCACAAGGGGGTCAAATCCTCTAAAAGTCCATAAAGAATCAAAATAGAAATGAAAATGAACAGGGCAGCAATAACCTGTTATCAGGATTTAAACATAATTCAAGTCAAATTTAATTAAATGAGCCTTAGATTAATATACAAGTGCAATTAAAGCTTTGGCAGATCAAACAAAAATAATTCAACTGTCTAATTTTTAAGAACATTCAGTGCTTTAAATACAAAGAACTCTGGCTGGATTATAAACCAAAGGATTTCATATCTTCGTCTGAATAGAAAAAAATATATTTTTTGTACAGACTAGAATTCCTGAGGTTTTACAGCATGATCTGAGGATTAAAAATAAGGGTTGACAGTTCACATCTTCGGACACCTTTATGTCCTACTAATGTGTTGAAGATAATGAGCCACTCAATAAATCAGATCAAATATCTCTTGGATTTTTAGCAGTTTGGTTAAATTTCAAGGTCTCACCAACCCTGGCCTGTCTGCAGCAGCAGCAGATGGGTAAAAGTGATCCCTTTACAGATTTACAGCCACTGCTTTTGTTGCCGCCTTGTCTCAACATGTATTTGGGGAAAATGAGGTGCCGCAGTGGAAAAAAAAAAGGAGGTGGTACTGTACATGAAACACATCACACATACGGGGTTCTAATTACTTCCACACTCTTCCCTTGTGTCTTAGATGGATTCTCATGAGCCAGAAGTGGAGGATCAGCACTTTCCATCCCTCCTACCAACTCTGTTCTTCTCTTTTCTTTTTCTTCTCACAGCAGGGCTTGTGTTATTAACCTTCTGTCTGCTCATGCAAATAGGACACTATAGCCTCTTTTTTTCTCTCTCTCTCTGGAAGCTCATTTTAGACAACAGAGCTTTCTTTATACAATTTCAAGTGTTTTTTTTGAGTGATGGAAATCCTCCAGCAATCGGTCGGGATCCTGAGCTGATGAGAACGGGGAACGGACTGGGAACGTGAAAGGACAGAAGGGACACATTGCTGGTACAGCGCAGGACTCATTTTGTTTGATGTTATGGCAGACATGTCGAGAGTAGAGGAGCCAGAGGAGTTCAGACCAACCGGAATGAGACACTATATTAAATAAAGTTTTCAGTTTCCTTATGCACTTTGCAATTCGGAAGAACACAAAGGGATCGAGGGATTGTATTTAGATTTGATGGCTTGACTCTGTTCGGCATAGGGCTCAGCCTCCTTTTTTTTCCGGTGGCAAAGCCCTCTCTGTTTCATCATTAGAAGAGCTAAGCAGCTCTCAAGATGGTTAATGCACCTCTCATCAGCAAAGTCCAAGATTGGCAGCAGTGAAGGGTGGAAAAACCAAACAGGAAACAACGGTAATCATTAAACATGAGTCACATTAAGCTTTCCCAGCTTATTAAACCACTGGCTCCACCTCCAGTGCCGCTATCGGCCCTAAAACCCATCCCACATAAAAATGACAGCTGTGCAAACTGAAGCTGTTCATCCTTTTAGAGCAGACATTGAGAAACAGGATTGTTAAAGGCTGCTAATGGAACAATTACGGGAATGGAAATGGTGCGTATGGTGAGAAAGCTGAATTTCTCACCAAATGTTTCCTCTTTAGTTTCTCTATCAGCACACCTAGTTCACTTTGTTCTGCAAAGGCACTCAAATTTTTCTTTATCAACACTTTAAATGGTCTTTGGAGGCTATTTGCGGCCATAATAAACCTTCAGGATCATAAAACAAATTGCCCCATTCACAGATGCTAAATACTCAGAAATAAAACAAGTTTGATGCAGATTACAGGTAAAGTGTCTATTTTCTGTCTCTTTATAACAAAGAAAAACTTTTATTGGAGGCAGTTTAATGTGTTTCACCTCACTGGAGTTGATCACTGTTCGTATTTTGCGTCAAAAAAACCTCAAAGTGCCTGAAGCTAACATCAATTACAAAACTATATCATTTTCTATTTATCTGGATGCGAGTGAACAGCCAATCATGCCGATGTTGTGGATTTTCTGTTTTGTCTTTGGATTCCACAGCATGGGGCAATTTCTGCTCCAGCATTGGTGGGCTTCAGCATTTACATTCAACAACCGATCTTTTTTATTTGGGTTTGCTTCTTAATCATTGTTGCCATGGTTTTAGTTAGAGAGTGTTTTTCATCAAATAACCAAATGTTGCTGCATAGGTTTTCTAGTCTTTATTGGTCAACATAAAGTATTTATCTGTCTAATTTCACATGAACACGACCTTTGATAAAATCCATATCAACAATATTTTAATTCATTGTTTTGGTGATTAAATTCAACACATTTGAGAATGTGGTGTTTGTAGGTCCTGGATTAATTTAAACCAGTGACTCCCCTGTGTTATCTGGATTCAAAACATTCCACTTAGGCTGTTTTGGTAAACCAGCACTGGGTAAAATGTTGATTGATCTAGCCTTGGTTTAATCTAAGACAACAGAGCTAAGTTACTGGTTTGACCCAAGATACTCAGTTAGATTTTCGAACCCTAAATTAGGTAAAAAATTAGAAATGATAATTTACGTCAATAAATAGTGGGTTGAACATAATAACTACTAACATGGAATGATAAATTAAAAGTGTTTTTTAGATCCACCTAAAAAACAGTTCTAACACCTTTTCCCACCCCCACCTTAAATATTTTTGGGGTTTTAGTTTAATTCTCCACACAAAGAGATCAGATAAAAAAGATAATGAAAGCTGACCTAATTTCACCATCTCCCAGACATGCCTTCTCATTGGGGACAAAATGAGGGACTATGTAAAGGACAAATAATGCGATATTTGATACTAGATGTTAAAGATCTAACAAAGATGTTAGATCTTTAACAAAAATGCTCCCTGGCTGCAGGAATAACAACCTATAGTACCCGAATCATGTTAGAACAGCATGGATTGTTGCAAGTAAATCACTGTTTATGTTTTTTCACAATTAGCCAGACTTTGCTTGAAAAAAATCCCAGTTTTAGCCAACTGGTCAGTGTCAGATGATTTTTTTTTTCCAGCAAATGTCCCTTTTATTTTACACCTGAGATTTTTATGCATTTCTTAAAAGTAAAATGCAGATAACATATTTTAAGTAGAAACAGCAGAATAGAATTACAGAAGCCATACAAGGTGATTGACCTTCAACTCACCAATGTTCTAACTTAAGCTCCCTGTGTGTCTTATGTTTGCTCGTACAACTTTTATTTTCATCTGTAGAGGAAAGCTGTCATGGTGGGTTTAAGGTGTCGAACCCACATGCAGAACACCACAGGAGGCAGAGAAAAAGTTAA
>JAUZNJ010038377.1:0-11107 GCA_034780135.1 Jordanella pulchra
TCCAACATCCATCATCCACCCATCCAACATCGATCCATCCATCCAACATCCATCCATCCAACATCCATCCATCCATCCAACATCCATCCATCCATCCATCCAACATCCATCCACCCATCCAACATCCATCCATCCATCCAACATCCATCCACCCATCCAACATCCATCCATCAATCCAACATCCATCATCCACCCATCCATCCATCCATCCTTCAATCTAACATCCATCCATCCATCCAACATCCACCCATCCAACATCCATCATCCACCCATCCAACATCCATCCATCCAACATCCATCCATCCATCCAACATCCATCCATCCATCCATGCAACATCCATCCATCCATCCAACATCCATCCAACATCAACTGATTCTATGCAGGAAAAAAGATTCAGAACCTTTTCTGTTTTCTAATTATTTATTTTTTTATGATGCTGGAACCAAACATTAAGATTATTAAACACATTTGGTCAACAGATCCAGCAGGGCATTATAAAACATATTACTGATCCACATGCATATAAAAATATCTAAATTAATAAAAGAAGGAATGACTGTAGTTGGTCAGGCTGGAACCTCTGGGTAAACAAGGCACTATGGAGAACATCAGGACAGAAACACGGAGCTCTCCATGAGAAAACATTTCCAAACCTCTTCTGAACCATCACTGATCTGATAATGGATTTATTCACCTGACAGGATGACCCAGAACATTCCCTCTGCTGATCCAGCTCCTTGTGGTGCTACTTTGGGCCGAACCAAACGGTGCTGTTGGGCTCCGCCTTTCCACCACACCTACTGACCCAACAGTACCAGAGGACAGTCTGCACAGCAGAACATGTTGAACTTCTGCTGTTGCTGTCGGTCCGGACCCTGTTAAATATAAACAGGTTTCTGTTTGATCTGGACGCTGTCCAACACGAGGTCTCATCACCCTATCACACATGCTGTGGTCCGAAAGTCCTAGAATAAACAGAACCATTTGTGTTCATAGAGACCTTTCTCAGAAAAATGAAGCAGGAACATTAGTGGTTCCAGACAGACTGACGGTCCGATTTCTATAAGCTGCTCCTGAGCTTATGAACCCTGCAGATCAAAGAAAGTTCTGTCTGTTCTAGATTCTGGTTCTATAAACTATAAACAGAACCTGGTTCTGAGTTCTCTTTAAAATGTTCTCCATCTAACTTCAGTTTTTGGACTTTTTGATTCACGGTGGAACCAACAATCATCAGGTGGATTTTAAATCACGTTTCCATCATTAGCACCGTTTGAGATGTTCTGGTTTGGACCCGTCCTCCATCAGAACATCCTGACTGCTGCCAGCAGCACCACTGCAGCCAGGTGGGATACCCCCCCCCCCTGCAGGGGTCAGGATCTGCTCATGGACGACTAAGGAGCAGAACTTCTGAGGTCCAGAGGAGAGAAAGAGGAGCGGATCAGGATCGGGGGGGGTCGAACCGCTGATCAGACAGATCAGAACCTGGACCAGAAGAACCACGTCTCTCAGAACCACTTAGATCAACCAGCCTCCAACCAGCGTCGACTGGAAGAAACATGTCTCTGTGGTTCTCCAGAGACCGGTTCCCCTGGTCCAACATGAGGCGGATGGATCCTCCAGAGGAGCTAAAGCTAACCTGCAGGTTGAAACGTTTCCATGACGACTACCTCAGAAGACAGAAACGATCATTGGTTCAACTAACAATCTAGACAACATTCAGGCAACAATAACAAGACTCCAAGCAGAAGTTCTGCTGGTTCTAGACGTCGTAGATGTCCACGTGTTCTCCTGACGTGAACTTGTCGTCCAGCAGGACCTTCATCAGCTTGGCTGAGGACGCCTCACATGTCAGCAGCTGACCCTGAGCGAACATGCTGGAGAACTTCTTCTTGATGGTCTGATCGGCCGTTTTGGATCTGGCCTCCACCTGCATATCCGTGTCCAGAGGTCCTGGTCCGACAGAAGACGAGAGGAACCGGATGGATTAAAGAGGTGCTAAAGGTCTACATTTATCATCATCATCATTCCCAGCCAGTCCTACCTGGAGAGTAGCTCAGCACTCTGAGGTCCGGCTCCTCCTGGGCCAGAACCTTGAACATCATGTCCCGTGCAGCCTTGCCGGTGCAGTAAAGCCCCCAGGAGCGGAAAGGCTGCAGGGCGCAGAGCGAGGTGACGTTAACGACGGAGCGCCGCAGACCAGGATGCTGCGGGAAGGCCTGCAGCATCCTGGCAGTGAGACACATGGCTGAGCTGACATTTAGCGACAGGTAGGAGTCCACCTCGGACATGTCGCTGAAGTCTCTGACGTACTTGGACACGTCGCCCAGAGAAGCTGCAGGAGAGGAGAAATCAGGCCTACCATCAGAGAGCGAAACAAAGGCAGGCCAGACACATCAACTGATACAAACCCAGACGCTGCGCTGGCTTCTGAGTAAACATGGTTCCAGTAATCAGCTGCAGACATTACTGATGAATAAAAACCACATCTAAGTGTTTAAGTTACTGCTGGACTCTGCTGTTGCATCTGATTTGCAACAAGAAGAACCTTCTCTTTAAATGGAACGGAGTAATACCATACATCGTCACACATTTATAGATAAAGGTGAATGTTCCATAAAATAAATAGATATACCATTAAATAACTGGATGTAAAATGTATTTATTTATTTATCTTTTTATTTAAGTATCTATTTATTTATCAAATTCTGTATATAATTAAGTTTAATTAAATATACATTTTAAAGTATTAATTTTAATGTCATTGAAATACATTTATATACAGATTAATTAAATTATTTCATTTTATATTTAACTGATATAGAGAGGAGTAATTATATGTATTTCTAGGGGGTCATTGGTCTGTTTCTCTGCCATTTTCAGGCTCACAGGTTAAAATATTTGTAAAAACCTGCTTTACAAGAACAAAGCAACGTGTTCTTATTATCAATGGCGGAACAACCAGAACATTTCATGCTTTACAAGCAAATTAAGCGGTTCTCCTAGATTCTCCCACTGCAGCACTGAGATGTAACGCTTATTTAAGAGAAGAAAAAACGTTCTGCCCAGAGTTGATTAGTTAAGAACAAGATACAGAATTAAAAACAAATCATGATGGTTTTGCATCCCTGTGGAGAATAAACTGGCCTTTAAAAGACACGTCCATATAATTTTATATATTTTTAAAACAATATTTATAAAACAGAAACATTACTTTATCCATGATGATATGTAGAAAGGTGACTCTAATTGAAGTCTGTATGTTTAAGAATATTTTTTTAATTACCTGAAAAAGTTTTTCTAACCATTTAATTATTCGCTTATTTGTTTGTTTTTTTGTGTGAATATTTTAATCAATAAATAGTTGGTGCATTTGTATCTATCTCTGCAGTAAATCTTTATTATTTATTTCTAAATAAATATTCAAATGTCTTTTTATTATTTAATCTCTGACATAATTAGATATAAAGTTCACATTTGTTTATATTTTAATATCTTTACAATAGCTGTTCTTATCTGTAATTCTGATTTTTTTCCAGTAATTTGTAAGTCTTTTTAAATGATTAACTTTATCAAAAACATTTTAAAGTAATGACTGATAATAAAATAATGATCAGTCTAATAAAGAGTCTTTAATCTTTAAGAGTATGAAATGATTTGATTCTTGCAGGTGTTTCTAACCTGCGTTATTGATCAGCAGGATGTGATCCATGTCTTCATAAAAAGCTTCCTTAGATGCTCTCATGATGTTCTCCAGGCCCTCCACCTTCCCGACATCCGCCACCACCACCTCCACCTTCAGTCCGGCTCTGCCCGCCTCGGACTCGGTCAGCTCCGCCTGCAAGGCCCGCAGGTCGGGCCCGGATCGGGCCACCAGAACAAGAGCCGAGCCCGGCTGAACCAACCGGGACAAGTCCCGGGCCACGGCCCGTCCGAAACCTCTGGAGGCCCCGGTGATGATGCACAGCACTCGGCCAAGGTCTGCAGCAGGAGACATGATGATCAGACTGATGGAGCTCCGGAGTTAAGGTGAAGTCCTGGATCCGCTGCTCTTCTTCTGCCGTTTCCCTCCCACTCTTCTTCATGCCTTGTCGCCATCTCCTGGTTTTATACTGAAGCAGATGGGCGCTCTGTTAGAGTAGACGATCTTTGTTACATAACCGGAAAAATAAGGAAACTTATTCTATAACAAAGATTATTCTTATTATTATCAATCGCACTGTATTTAGGGGGATATTTTAATTTCTGCCTGAACAGTGTTTATATGAACAGTAAAAATTAATTTAACCTAAATGTGAACCAGAGAAATTGTGTTATTATTTCACCTTATTACTATCCTAACAAAATCCCCACAGTAAATGGTTTCAGATCTAAACGGGAAACAGAAATGAGGCTGTATTGTTCTGACAAACACAGGGAAAATGGGTCCTTTTAGAACCTGTTCTTTAATTTCTGTACTGACCCGGTTCTGTGCACCACGTATTGCACGGTACTTGAATGTGGTTTAGATCAAATCTGTTGGACTGCAGGAATCTGTTTATTGGGGTTTCTATCAGCCTTTAGATGTGGCTTTACTTCAAATACGTAAGAAACAGCCACCAAATCTTTGAAGAAACAGTTTCATTTCACATATTTATGGTTAGAGGTCAAAGTTTTCTCTTTTATAGTGAGTAGCAGGATTCTGACTGGTATAGAAACTTAATCTAAGGAGGTAAAGTGCAGACTCGGTACTATATGCTTTCACCTACAGCGGGTTTCCCCGGATCCTGTCTACGTGCAGATCCAGAGAGAAGAAGCCCTTGGAGGTATGTTGTTCTTGGAGGAATGCTTTGAGGGTCCTTGGAGCTGTTGGTCTGAAGGCAGCCTGTATGTTGAAAGCATTATGGCAGCATTGATTTATTCTGGCTGTTATTCATGGATAACTATTTATTTACGGATGCTGCAGGATTCAGAGCCGCTCATTAAGATGGAGAGAGATTAGAAAGAAAGCAGAGATGACTTCTAGTGCTTAATATCTGCTGAGTGAGTTGACCTAATTCTAGCTTAATCTTTCCCCTTTAAACCAAACCTCGCAAAAGTATTAATATTCTTCAAATATTTATCTTTTTGTTTTTATTTTTCAGACTCAAGCAAAGAGGTAAAGTTGGGGAAAACTGAGTCATGGTTTATGAAGAACAATCTGAATGGTTTGGTTTGTCAAACTTTTGTCAGTGGAAGCAAAAAAAAAAACACAGTGAACACATTGTCTGTGTAGGGAGAAATGGTGGTGGCAGCATCATGCTGTGGGGATGGTGTCAACTCTGACAGGGAAAATAGCTTGATATGACGGGACAAAACATTTAACTAAAGTAAAGAGAAGACATCAGGTTTAAAAAGACTAAAAAATAAATAAAACCTACAGATAATAATAATAAGCAGATATCAGTTAATATCTGTAGAAGGAGCTTTTAGGTAATCAATCCTCCTTGGGGACGTTTAATGTCCGACCTGGCATCCGGTTTGAATTTGGCCAAATTTTAAAGTCTTTTTCATGAAGTCTTTTATTTCAAAAGTTAAGATTTGCTATTTAGTGCTTTTTGTTATTTATTGTGTTGTCAGTATTTTTCCTGCAATCATCTGTGTGAGATGGCTTTGAAACTGAGTGTATGCAATATAATTACAGTATGTGTTTTAGGGATATGTGCAATATATATGAAATGTATTAATGCAGTTGTTTTATTTGTGCAGCTTGGAGACCAAAACAAACTTCCTGAGAGAAACAAAGAGTATCACTTTTAATCTTTATTCTAATTTAAAATTGTTTTTTTTTACATAAATGAGACCTAAGTGTTTGTAGAGATATTTGAAAACTGATCTTAAAATTTCCTTATTATTGATATTTTTGTCAGTAAAGATCACACGGACAGCTTTGATATTCTAACCTACTGAAGGGTCTGTATAGATCAACTAAACAGTACAGATGAATTTGTTGTACTACCTTATTTGACTTTATTAAGATATGGGATCTTCAATAACTCCTGGATCACTTTTTGACTGAAATCAGACTCTTCTTTCATTCATTTGTTTTGTTTAGTTTATTGTTAAAATTCTTTTGCACTTAAAAGTTAAAAGTATGAAGTAAAAGTACTTTTTGTTCTAACATATTTGGGGATCACAGAAGTCGATAAACTGAATAAGCTGTAATTGAATAGCTTGATATGATGATAATCTACCATAGTTCATTACAGGTCTTTGGAACAATAACCTGATTATTGGGTTTAACATCAGGTCTTTAAATACCATGAAAATGATCTGTGATGTTTTAACAATATTAGGATTTTAAGTGTCATTTTGTTAATCAGAACTTCCAAGCTGAATAAACTGAAATGAAACGGGGGAGGTCTGGTGTGCAGGTGGCGCAGGGGTTAGTGCGCACAACCCATGTACGGAGGCCTTAGTCCTCGACACGGGCGACCCAGTTTGAATCCGGCTTGAGGTCCTTTCCCGCATGTCTCTCCCCCCCTCTCTCATACCCCCTTTCCTGTCAGCCTACTGTCAGAAAAACGAGCCACTAGTGCCGTAAAACACTCAAAAAAAGACACAGGGGAGGTCAGGGGTCAGGGTAAAGAATGCCTGTGATGTTTTGACAATGTCGTCTTTCTCAGAAACCACTGATTCCGTTTATTCATCTCCAGATTCCTACACATCTCATTTTTTCCATTGTATCACTGTCTGAAGGATCTATCTCTAAAGTTTTTTCCAGCTGTCTGGGCAACAGAACGAGTCCGGTGATGGTTTTAATGCTGCCAGTCGACCCCATGATGAAACCAAAACCATGAATGATCCTGTGATACAACCGAGTCTTCTCTGATGAATCTCCTATTTGCCCGAGGAGTCAGATGACATTTTACTGAACGGGTAAAAGGCCCCAGTGTTTCACAGAACCTCACCATATTTTCCATTTCAAAACCCACAGCTGTGTCTCTTTGTAATTTTAAGCCCAGAAGTTCAGCTCCTCTGTTTTAAGGAGAAGTTTCTATGAAAGTGTTAAGTTTTACAGAAAATCCTGAATCCTTAGTAGTTGGTTCTGATAGGAACATATCAGTGGCTCCAACTCTTATGGAGATGAGATCAGGTGTACTGAGGTGATTTTGTTGTTTCGACTGTGAATCCAAATAAATTCAGCATTATGTGGGATCACAAACAATCATTTTTGGGGACATTTTAAAACACTGGTTTCATGAGGGTTTTTCTTATTTGGAGGTTAATGTTTCGTCCTGTATTGAACCAATAATGGACAGGAGTCGGTAGAGAACGTCAGGATGATTGGTTCTATTAATTGTTTAGAAAGTGGAGTTAATTAAAATCTACATAATTACAACATATTAACAACATAAATGGATAATTGAAGATTAAATCATGTTAACAGACTAACAGTAATAACATAAACAAACAAATATTGCCAAGAAAAGGTATTTTTCTGTACATTTACTAGATTATTTTGTGTATTTATAATAACATGCTGATATTTTTCAGGAATCGGTCTTTATTTGATAAAGCATGAGGAGTTCCCAATGAAATGCTTGATGCAGTTCTCTATATTTTCATTTAGGAAAGTTCTTTAGTGCCTCTCATATAAACATGTTTCAGTGTTTATATGAGGGGCAAGTCTTTTTTTCTTAATGCCTCTTTTTCATCGAAGTATTGTGTTTTTGTCAATATTTTTGGTTTCATTCTCTGAAAGTGTTACAGTGCCACCAGAAGGCCTGGCATATATACTACAGCATCCTCAGTATTGCTGTGTTGGTTCCCCTCGTTTAATGAAAGAAAAAGATGCTCAGTAGGATTTAGTTCAGGGTCCGGGAGGCCGCTTCAGAATAGTCCAATATTTTCCTCTCAGACATTCTTGGCTCTTTCTAGCTGTGTGTTTTGGCTCATTATCCTGTTAAAGACCCATGACCTGCGACTCCATCACTTTTCTCTTCCTTGATAATCTTAAGATTTCATTGGATCCTGCTGAGATTCAGACATCCTGTTCCGGATGAAGAAAAGCAGCCCCAGAGCATAACAGAGCCTCCTCCATGTTTCACAGTAGGAACAGTGCTTGATGTGCTTCATTTTTCCATCTGTAAACATAGAGCTGAAGTGCTTTGGTAAAAATTCAATTTTTTGTCTCCTCTGTCCACAGGACATTCTCACAGAAGCTCTGTGGCTCGTCAACATGCAGTTTGGCAAATTCCATTCTGGCTTTTTAATGATTTGTTTTCATCAATGCTGTCTTCTTTGATCGTTTCCCTTTCAGTCCACTTTGACTCAAACAGCGACAGATGGTACGATCTGAAACTTATTGAGCCTGAAGTTCACCCTTAATCTCTTCAGATGTTTTTTCTTGGCTCTTTGGTTACTATTCTATTATCCATCTCTTTGATTTGTCCTCAGTTTTTCTCCTTTAGCCATCCCCAGGGGGTTGGTTGCCGTCTCTTTGAAATGTCTCGATAATATTTGCTTCTGGTATCACAGAAACATCAAGCTGCATGGAGATGGTCTGATAGCCTTTACCTTTAACATTGCTAGTCTATAATTTTCTTTCTAATCTCCTGAGACAACTCTTTTACTTGCTTCCTCTGGTCCATGTTGAGTGTGGAACACATCATGTCACCAAACATTGACTACCTTTAGCCCTATATATAGGCCCACTGACTGATTACAAGACTGTAGACACCTGTGATTCTGATTAGTGGACACACCTTGATTTAACATGTCTGTTTGGTCACATTATTTCTATTGTGTTCTTGAGGCAACAACATTTTTGCCCAGGTCTGTTGGACGAAAAGTTTGTTTTTAAAATCATTTTACCATTCCAGCAATTTAGTCTACGTTTGTATGTGGATGTATTTTTTTAATCAGGCATATGTGAAAAGATAAGATGTTCGTCCTAATAGGCTAAAACTAGGCTCATGTCCAAACCCATCTCCAACATAAAGAATATTATAAATAAAACCAAATATTGCAAATAGAGAGAGTATAAATTCAAAATAAACACAAAAATCCAACAACAAATAAAGCGTTACTCTGGTTCTTTTACCTTCTTATAAACTACCTTTAGAAATCAGTCCTCCAACAGGCATTTGAAAGGCGGATCAGGTAATAGTTTTTTAAAAAGAGAAGTTTAATGAAAAGTAAAATGAACAAATGTAAAACTGGTACAAAAATGTTGCTGTCAGCCTAACTGACTCCTCTACTATGTCATGCAAATACACAACAACACCATGTGTGGGATTACAGCTTGCAGGAAAGTCCAAAATCCCTAAATGAGCATCACATATATTTTGAAGTTTTTTTTTTATTATTAAATTACATTTTTAAATAGGAAATGCATATTTTCATATTTTAGAGTCTTATTGCTGATGGGAGGAAGGACCTTCTGAAGCCCTCCCTCCTGCACCGCGGCAGCCGCAGCCACAGCCTACTGCCAGAGGAGCTTCTCAAAGTGCCTTTAAGATGTGATGTCTAAGGGTTATAAATTAGATTTACTTCTGAGGAGTATCAGTTTATCTCTGCCAACCGGTTCATCTGCATATCTGAATGTTTATTAACCTGGTGTAACACAGAAGATATTTATCTGTAAACATCAATATTCACGTTAGGTAATAATAATAAATCACAGAAATAAAACTTTCTGCAGGACTTGCTTGGAATGGGCAATCGGCTGATATTGACGCAATCTGAGGGAGGTTATAAAAGACAAAAAACTCCTATTTTGGTTTCATTTCTGCATTTAAAGATGTAACTCAGTTCAAATCAGAGCTTTTTCTTTCTGTAGGGTGAATTAGGTCTCCAGTCACTATTAATGTGCACAAAAAGGCTCCATATATCTGTAGAAACCTCAACAGTTTAACACTAACAGTATCAGTTAAATTAGGCAGACGCTGGGTTAATTAAAACACAGCCCAGGCTTTAACAAACTGAGAACAAAGGGAGAGGTTTATTTAAAAATAGGATGATGACAGTTATAACAGTCATGGGGGTTATTGGATATAATACATTATGTGTAAAGAAATGTTTCTTCTTCAGAGATCTGGGCAGCAGGAATCCAGTTCAAAAGGGTCCAGTGGTTGGAGGTAAACCACAAATGTCAAGGAGGAAACTCCGATTGGACACATCAGAACAACATGTTCTTATTTACAGTCTTTCTTACAATAAAAAAGTGCTTTCAATAATAATTAGAAAACAGTAGATTGTAGTCAGATTTCCTAAGAGGAGGTGGAGGTCTAACTTTAGAGATTTATGAGTCCTTGAAATGTTCATAAAACAAGTCAAGCGTTTCATTTTCTTTGGTATAGCAGCTCTCAAACTGTTGGAATGTGAAAGAGTAGCAGATAGTGAGGCATGATTGAATTTACCAGTTAAATTTACCAGTTAAGTGCATTTAGCTGTTGTGCCTCTAGCTTAGCAACAATGAAAATAAAAACATCATCTCACAGTTTCAAATACAGCAGAAGGTAGAATGTTAACATGTAAACAATACTGGTGAACTCTTTGGGTACATAATATCTACAAAACCTAACTTCCAACAGTTCAGCATCTTCGCTGTGGAGATTAAACTTTCCCATAACATATATTACGTGGCACCATGTATTGTTAAGAAGGACTACCAACCCACCTACAGTGAGTTTTCTAGCCTAGTCAGAAGCCTAACAGAGAGATATTGGAGTCAGAGACATAATCCTGCAGCCATGTTTCAGTAAAACACATAACACTGCATTCCTGAATTTCTGCTTGTTTCCTTCCTGAGGCTTTGAGTTCTTCTATCTTGTTTCCTAAAGATCTCCCATTGCCTATAAAAACTGATGGAAGAGATGGCTTAAATTTTCTCCTCCACTCTCTTCTCCTTGCTCCTGTTTTACATCCTATGTGTTTCTTTTCAATTTAGCAGAGAGTTGCAGAAAGATTTAAATATTATTTCAGCTTTTTAGATGTTAGTATACTGCTTCCAGGTTACCCTGCAAGCAGGATGAATTGTTGAGAGGTTTGTGAATTCACAAACTTCCAAAAATACAGGTAAAAGCCAGTAAATTAGAATATTTTGAAAAACTTGATTTATTTCAGTAATTGCATTCAAAAGGTGTA
>JAUZNJ010038378.1:0-11107 GCA_034780135.1 Jordanella pulchra
GAATGAACTGTCTTTGTGAAGTGCCTTGAGATGACATGTGTTGTGATTTGGCACTATATAAATAAACTGAATTGAATATATATATATATAAATGTTAAAATAGCCTGCCATTAGCATTTTTGTCTTTTGAAAAAATCTGTTTACAGTGTTTTATAGGCTATTTGTTTTAGCAACATTCTGATGATTTTTGATTTCATAAAAAAGAAAAGAAATGCTACCATTCTTTTTTCATTTAGGGTAAAACTCTGGTGGTGTAATTAGGTGTGGAAAATATGTCTTCATGTACATGTCGGAGTAACATATTAATATGAACAATAACAGTTTCCAATTACCTTGCTAACCTTATGATCCACACTGGTAATTTTACTGTTTAGTTGGTTGTTGTATGGCAACCTATGCGCAATCTATAGCTTTCATATAACCTGACTTGAAACTTTGTGAATTGTGGGGACACAACAGAGACTCTCATGTGATACAGAAACAATCATTCACACACAGTGCTTTCTGGCTGCGGGGTGGCAGTAAAAACCACTGAGCCACTGCTGCAGCAGCAAGGTTTCTGTTCGGATGTGGTATATCAAAACGTTTTTCTCCCACATGCTTTCCAAATGTTTCCCGTTATCTATTAACAGATTAAAACATTCATTGCTGTCTACTATAGACACTGATAATGGAAAAGTGGACTTCCTGGATTTTAATAGGCTCATGTATCACATTTAATTGTAAGCTATGAAAAGTTAAGACCCTTAGTGAAGTAAATCTCAGTTTTGATGAGTGTAAAAAGATTTTCCATTAAATATAATTTAAATTTTTCAGTTTCAAATTACTGAAGGAAAATGTATGAAAACCTCCATTTGAGCCTCATGAGGCATGCCTCTTAACATTTACACATAGATTAGATCACTCCTGAGCTGCTGATCAACAGTACAGATTGTCTCTTTATTCTGTATTCTGAGTTGTAATTAAAATATACTAGAATGTTGAAGGTAAATACCAAGATAAGTACTGTTTTTTGGAGAGAATAGAAAAAATGTGGCTAAAATTATCTCACACCAGCAAACTAAATATGTAAACCTAAATATTTATTAAATTAAATCTCCACATTCCTAATGCACAGCACATACAAATGTTCAATGCAACATATTTTCTTTCCATTTACATCTAAAAAAAAAACCCCAACAACACTGTACTGTAAAAGTAATATGGAAAATAATATTCAACAAATATTACATGTGTTTTGTCTGCAACAGCAAATGTTTAACTACGAAAATATGTGGGCCTGCTGAGGTTTTGTGGTTAAGAGTTAAAAATTGTCAGGGTGTATTGCTGTGTGTACAGGTGTGCAAAAACCACAACTGCACACATCAAGATACATGTCTGTCACGGCATAGGGTTCCTACATCCTTCGTCACTGTGGAACTTCACCCACACTTAGAAACCACGTCATCAGGCCCAGTGGAGAAGCTTTCAGGGACACAAATACATACAGATTTATGTAAATTAGGTCTGCAGTATCCCTTATTTTTATTACTGATATCACAGAATAACATTGTTAAAAGATTAACTGTCATTTATTACGTCCGATAAACAAAGCAGGGAAAAAAGTATTGAACAATCAAGGTAATACAAAAAAATCCAAAGAAATGATGTGTATTCATTAGAGAATGAATGAAAGACATTTATAAGGTTTACCTAAAAAAGCAATAAAGCAGTCAAATTTATAGCAAAACAACAAAATAGGAATAGATAAAATTTCAAATTATTCTTTGGTTCAGAGTTTACACCAAAACTTTACCTTATATAAGGGACAGTTTTCCTAGAAACTGACACATACCTGAATTTAGTATTTCTTTCTCTAAAGACCTCTATGCAATTCACATGACCCTCTGAGATTATTGAATTATTGTCATTTTAAATATTAAATAAAAAAGGGTAATAGACTATGGACATTAGTTACTCATATGAAACTTCAAAATGCTATAGAATATATTTTATTGAACACTTGAAAGATCTGGAGCATTTAATGGTAATCTGTAAATTAATTTTAGGAGACCAGTTTTTTTATTCATGTCATCATTTAACCACTGGTTGTCCTGGTGGTGTCCTGAAAACAACTTCATTTTTGGTACAACGATTGATGTTTTTTTTTAGAGAAAACTGGCTTCAGGAAATTGTTTATGTTAGTCAATTTCCTCCATCAAGTTTCATATATCCAGTAATTTTGGGCAAGGCGGAGTGGCAATGTTGTGTCATATAGCATGATAATAATTTTGGACATTGAGGACCAATGTCTATGTGTGAGAGCATAAAAGATCCCAGCACACAGAACTTCTTTCTCTTTCTGTAAAGTTACCTTGGGAGACTCGCATTTGAACAAACACCAACATGGAAAGCCAGGCCACTCTGAATGTATGATCTGATTGAACTATCTCTGTAAAGTGCCTTGAGATGACCTGTATTGTGAATTGTCTCTATATAAATAAACTAAACTGAATTTAAATAAACTAAACTGAATTTATTCTTTAATTTAACTGAAATAAAACACAGATTAATGATCAACGATGTCAAGTAACTTTTAAAAGTCTGCATAAATGAAAACAAAATGCTGCATATTGTTTTTTCTTCACTGAATCAAAGTAAAACTGTGTCTCCAGGGTGTAATATTATAAAATGATCTAGATTTTAAAAAAATTAAAAAATTTTGCTGTTCCTTTTTTTATCTGCAATTAGTCGTTTGAGAGTTCAATCCATTCAACAACAAAAACTGTGTTCAAATATCTAACATTCTGAGGAAATATTTCATGGGTTCAAATCAGTTCTTCTTCCAAAAGGATTCAGGACTGTTATTTGACATACTAGTAGCTCTATTTTTTCTTTATTTGAAGCCATTTTAGAGGATCTCCTGCTGCAGTCTGTTTTACAGATAATCTGGAGAAGCCTACGACTAAACACTTGTAGTGTAAGTCTGATAAAGAGTGTGCTCAGGGTTGTTCATGATGTTTTTCTTTTATCATTTTTGTGAAATCATAAGCAGAGGTTCTAGGGGAGTTCTTGTAAGAGAACTGACTTTCTTCATAAATTTGTTGAAATTCTAATTTAATTTGATGCTGTTACCAAAAAGGATGATAGATAAATAGATCACATGCTCTAGATGGCAAGTATTTTGTTTTAAACTGAGTTATTATAACTCTTTGTTTGTATTGTTGAAATAAATTAAGTTATAGACACTGCCCCCCCAAAAATATTTATCAAATATACATATAAAAATAATATTGTCTTTTGTAGAAATAAGGTTAAAATGTGTTGGTGAAAAGATGGATTATTGTGAAGACTGTTTTGCTTTAATTCTCAATGTGCAATACCTTATATGATTCTCTTTTAAATACCACGTGCCTCTAAATGGAGGATATTGCTGATATAATTCTCAAATGTCCCAACAATTCTTCTATTCTATGCCACGTATTTACACATTACTCAAATAACTGAGTAATTTGTTGACATCATTGTGTTTGTAGATCAATTATTTCTGTCTTCTGGTGTCAAACTTATGTATTTTGCCTAATAAGAAATATTTTTACCATGAAAAAATTTGCCTGCTACATACTCACTTCCTCCACTGTATATGGGCCCATATAATGGAATTCTTTAGGTTAAAGGTAGTTTTAAAATCTTTAAATAGATCAGTAAGATTATGGAAAAAATGACTTCCTAGTAAACTAAGATGTAACATTGGCCTTTAAAACAACAGTTGAAGGAAGGTAGTCAAATAACTATCAGGGATAGAGTTTAGCATGCACATGTATGTTGATTTTCTTTTATACCTTCTAAATTAATTTAAAAGCTACATAAGCTTTTGGAGCACACTGATCACTTTATAAACTAAATATCAGAGCAAAATATTACAACGAACACACAGAGCTTGAGTGTAAATGTGAGGTTGTCAAAGGAAGTAAGATCTAAGATAAGGTCTCAGTTTTGTTTCTGTCCCCAGTTACCTATTTATCATTCAGGTACTGCAACACTGATGACGATCAAGTCTGAACAGGTTTCGATGCCTTTTAATCTTTTACGACATTTAATCACGCCCATGCTCATTTACCAAATCAACACAGCAATAAAAACAACAGTGTGTTTGGTGAACTTCATTTTCCTCCAAATATTTCAAGAGAAGTTTACCGAAACAGAAGATGGATGCTTGGATTTTATAACATTCCAGAATGGTTCACAATCACCATGTTCATTTATTTTAATTAGGTTTTAAACCCAGTGTGCATGCGTTACATGTTGCTCAACTAGAGATAAAAAACAACCATTTCCTTTGAGCAGGGTGGGAGTTGAATTATTCCAGCAGATGCCAAACATTCCTGACTACAATTCATCACAATTTGCCTGAACATGCAGCTGTAATTCATAGTGCTGGATGACAAATACTCCTTGAGATCTTAGTGTGCTCCTCAAATTAAAGCTGACTCATATATAAAGAATTCCTTAGTCATATGACACACTGAAAACTGTTAGCTGGATGTTGCTGCTGCACTTAATCGCCTTCCATTCAACTGTGTAAGTCTACATATTTTGTTTTGTTTTTTTGTCCCTTCTGTTGGCATACAGCAGCTGCACCCCTCATTAAAATGTGTTAAAAGCCTAAAATAAACATCTTTCTCGCACTTCGATTATCTTCCAACTTCTTCAAATTCTAACTTTTAATTTAGAAAATGTAAATCAATTTAAAATTTAATTTAGCTCAGCAATTAAATGTACTCCTTACAATACACATAGCGTGAAAGTAACATCATTACTTTAACTAATTATGTTTTACTTTACTGTAATAGCGGATAGGAGGTTTTATTTGGTTTTGTCTGGTAACCTTTTTGCTGAAATGTGGTAATAATATAATATGAAAACAGACCAGTTTCTTCAGCTTTAACAGAGGCAAAAACAATAGAATTTGTCATTCAATTACAGTAGATTAATTCGTGATATACATAATTCAGAAAACAGAGAGAGGAAAGAAAGCCTAAACTGGCTCCTAAACATGAAACAATTTAGGAGATGACAGAAGATATGTGAGTCATGAGGCTGTAAGGAACATGGTTTAGCTTTTGACTATACAAAATGACAAGGATGGTAAATAGAAAATGGTAAGGAACACAACAAACATGTAAAAGAAGTCGGTCCACTCAGATGAGACCAAAATGATACATTTGGTCTGTGGTGAAAGCCAGCACTGTAGACCTCTCTGGATGCATAATGGTGGGGGAAGTATAATGCTGTGGGCTTGTTTTTCTTTAGCTCTGATTTGTACAGTGAACAGATATGATGATGTGATAAATCCTGAAACCAAACCTATTTAAAGATTTAGAAGACTTGAGAGAGATGCACAGGTTAAACCTTCCAGTTATATGACATCCCAAATGAGGCAACTTCCTCCACCTATTTACATTTTCAAATGTCCAGAATTTCTAGGCAAAGAGGAGGAGTAGCAACAATCTCTCTGTCTGATATATTAATTAGTCCAAAGAAAATGAATAATTACAATTCTTTTTAACATTTAACTCTTGGTTTCTCTCATCCAAACCTTAAAGCAACAAAACCACGTTTGTTTCTAACTTTCTATTGTCCAGAAACATAGCCCCTTTGAAAAAGAAGAACTTTATCAATAGGAAGTTGGCTCCTTAGTTTAATGTAGAGCTGTGCACCTTGAAACATAATGCTTGGAAATTGGCAAGAAAATAGCCCTCTACACGTCTGCGGATCAGTGCTAGGACCAATTCTATTAACTATACATATGCTCCCAATTTGTAGAATTATTAGTCAGCATGGGATTAATATCTCTCTATAAATCCCGATGAAACTAACCCTTTACATAGACTACCATATCTTGAAGACATAGACACCTGGATGACTCTTAGCTCTCTGTTTCTGAATGCAGAAAAAAAAGTTATTGGCTTTGGACCAGAGTCTTTGAAAAGAAGCTGATTATTCATCACTTTATCCAGATGGGATTAAAGTGATCTCAAATAAGAAAGTAAAACACCTTGGTGTTATTTTTAATCAGGACCTGACGATCTCCAAGTTTTTACAATTTCCAACCTTCATCTTTGGAATATTGCAAAAGTGTAAAAAACATCCTGTCCAGAGGAGATGCTGAGAAACTAGTCCATGCGTTTGTTACTTAAAGGCTGGACTATTGTAATTCTTTACTATCAGGAAGTCCACAAACTGGAGTTAAAGGCCCTCAGCTGATCCAAAATGTTGCAGCCAGAGTTCTGATGGAAATTTTAAAAAGGAGATCATATTTCTCCTATCTTATCTTCTCTTAAATCAAGAATAAAATTTAAAATGCTCCTTCTCACATATACAAAACCAAGCTCCGTCTTATATCAGGAATCTGATCGTTCCTTATGTTCTTATTCATCCTTAGGGCGATCTTTTAGTGATCAGGCTCCTTTCCTGTGGAACCAACTACCAGTTTTAGTCCATAAGGCAGACAACCTGTCTACTTTTAAGACTAAACTTAACACTTTCCTTTTTGAGAAAGCCTATAGTTCTTGGTTAAGGTATCCTGAGCTATCTCTATAGTTATGCTGCTATAAGCTTAAGTTGCTGGAGGATACATGGACCACTTATTATCATTCAGCTTCATTCTATCTCTATTCTCCCATTCTGCAGTATTTTTTAGTTCACCCTCTAACTGTATGTGCCCCTTTCATTCCTTATGTAATGAAAACTGACTCAGAACTCAACTGCTTGAGTGTTTGTTTCCTACACAGAACAACATATTGAGGTTTACTTTTACTTTTGCTAATGTGACAGTGTGGGGTCCTGTCACTATGCCTCCAATAGATCACGCGCCTTGGCTACTTGGCCAAGGGGATATCCCTTTGGCTGACTGGTTAGTGCGTGTGACTTTCACCCGGGAGTCTTGGGATCAAATCCTGCCTGGGGCCCTCTGTAATTTGCACCTTGCCACACTAACATAGCAAGTTTTTGTGGATCATTGCTGTTATGTTCCTTTGGTATGTCTGCTTCTGTCTCCCTGAATACCAAGTTGACCTCAGCAGAAAGCAGTGTGAGAGTCGCTACAAGTGCAAGAAAATATCTAATGTTGCCACTCAATGAATCAACGCAATCAGCTGGGTTTCCTTTGACAGAAAACTTTTAACCAATCTGACTGTATGATCTGATCCAATTGTCTCTGTAAAGTGCCCTGAGATTAGATTGTTGTGAAATGGAGCTATATAAATAAGCCAAATCAAACTACAACCAGACTAGAGTTGTAATTGGAATAGTTAAGATTAAACCTTATTCATGTGATTGAAAATGTCAGACCTGAGTCAAATTCAGAAATTGCACCAAGAGTTGTAAAAAATAAAAACGCTTCATCAACTCTGATTTAGCTCGAGCCTTTTTCCAAAGATAATGGGGAAACATTTGAATCTATGTGCAAAGCTGTTAAAGACATACCCCTAAAACCTTAATGTGTACAGTTGTTGCAAAAGGTGGTTCTGCAAACTATAATCCCATCATTAAACAGAAATGCAAACCACACTTTATACTTTTGTTTTCATTTTTAACAATTTAAAAAATATGGCATAATGTTTCGTCTGCCCCCCCATTGTACATAGGCTTCTATATGTCCATCTCATAAAATCCCAATTAAACACCCTAAAGTATTGAGGCCTCTTAAAACTTTAGCCGCACTTGATTCATTAAAATATTTTTTTTTTGCCAAAGAAAATATATATCTGTAAAACACCCTACATCAGAACCATCTTTATTCTTTCACTGTTTCAACAGTTAATGTTTAGATAAAAACCTTTAATTTTCCTTATGGATTTTGTTTTTAACACAAATTAATTTTAGCACTGGTTTTATTCAGAATTTCTTCGTGAACAATATTTACAAAATATGCAAAAACTGGTCAATGTAAAAGATCTTGGGTTTCCTTTTTAATACAAACTGTTATTTGTATTATGTACATCTCGTAGAGGAAACAATGACATTTGGTGTGTGTGTGTGACAAAGATTGTAGTACACGGTTTCCCAGTTACCGCCTGCAGGCTCAGCACCCCCACTCTACTCCGAGAAACAGCTTTTAGACAAAAATATCTCTCTCCTGTCGGCTACCCCTCCTCTCCTCCTTCCCCAGACACACAACACCACCTCCATTTCCGCCACAGATATGACATCACAGGTTGTACCATGTGATCCACCCGCACAAAGCTTTACAGCTATGGATGGGGCCTACCTGTGACGCACAGACCTGCTTGATGTAACCCTATGCAGGGTGAAATTAAGAGGTGCAAAACAAGGGGCTTCCTTCTATCCCTTCTAAATGAATATTGATTATCTGGGTGGGATGGCACAGACAAGACATTTACCAAGATCTTCTCTTAGTTTGAAATGGCGACATAAAGCTTAGCAGTGAAAATTTTAAATCTCCTCTTGTGAATAAAAACTAAAATTAAAAGGGATGCTCTAAACTAGAAAGGGAAATTGTATAGCTATGAAACAGAAACTTGGAAAACCTTAGTGGAAAAATACGAAATGTAGTAATCCATTCCACTGATGCCACTGTTGGATCTGAGACCCAGTCATACCAAAAAAAGAAAACAATAGTGCTGTCCACTGACCAGAGAGAATGTTGAAACCAAACCAGTTTCATGTTCAACTTCCCTGAATGCTGACGTCTAGAAACAAAACGGCTTAACTGGAGCTTTAAAGGAGAAGTGAGCAGTCTTTTCTGAGTAAACTATGTCCACATAGATATGTAACAGTTTGCAGCTGTTCACATTTAGCCGTTTTCTGTTGTGTAATAATTTACATTTACACATGTCAATTTATTAAAAGTATTTATGTGTACCTTAATTATTGTTTGTTTTAATCCAGATTAGATTAGATTAGAAACATCCTGTCCAGGGGTGATGCTGAAAAATTAGTCCACGCATTTGTTACTTCAAGGCTGGACTATTGTAATTCTTTACTATCAGGAAAATCCACAAACTGGAGTAGAAAGCCTTCAGCTGATCCAAAATGCTGCAGCCAGAGTTCTGATGAAAACTTTAAAGAGAGATCTTATTTCTTCTATCTTACTTTCTACCCATTGGCTTCCTGTTATATATAGAATACAAATTTAAATCCTCCTTACATATTAAACATTAAATGGCCAAGATGTGATTGTTCCTTATGTTTCTAACGTAGCAATTTGCTCTCAAACTGCAGGTTTACTAGTGGTTCCTAGAATTTCTAAAAGTAGAATGGGAGGCTGATCTTTGAGCTATCAGGCTCCTTTCCTGTGGAACCAACTACCAGTTTTAGTCCGTGAGGCAGACAACCTGTCTTCTTTTGAGACTATGCTTAAAATGTTCCTTTTTGATAAAGCTTATAGTTAGAGTGGCTCACGTTATCCTGAGCTATCTCTAAAGTAATGCTGCTATAGGCTTAGACTTCCGAAGTACATAGGGACCACTTTTCATGGTGAGCCTGGTTCTGCGGGAGGTTTCTTCTTCTACATGCATGCTTGGTGTGAGGGATTGCTGTCAAGTCAATGAGTCGATGCAATCAGCTGGGTTTCCTTAGATAAAAAACTTTTAACCAATCTGATTGTGTGACCTGAATAAATTGTCTCTGTAAAATGCCTTTGATGACATGTGTTGTGAATTGGCACTATATATAAATAAACTGATTTGAAGTGAATTGAATCAAGATTTAAGCTAAGCAAGTGCTGGCAATTATTACCATTCATTCCCTGAGTTATTTGGAAAGTTTTGCATCAATTTATTCTCCTGGATTTGAATGAAACTGGTTTAATTTGGCTTTTTGGCGTTAATGTAAAGCAGTCTGCAGGATTTCCAGGTATAATTTTGTTTTACCCAACCATTTTAAATGAACTGACTATGTACGGTTCCTTAAGATGACATGTGCTGTGAATTAGTGCTATATAAATACATTGAAATGAATTGCTTTCAGTGTATTTCTTTTTGGCTAAATAAATCGTTTTTAACATTTTATTTGTCTAAAAATCAAGATGTGATTTATTTTTACTCCCATAGTAACATCAAACCACAGTGAGCATGCTCACTGTTTTCACTTTATTTTCCTTTTCCATGGCAACAGAAGCATTTTTAAAAGATTGTCTATAACAGACATGTGTGTTACTCTGCATAAGATAATTCTAGACTGTGTGCTGCACTTTCATTGCAACTTTAAGTTAACAAAGAATAAAAGGTCCCCATAGATTATATGTTATAGTAATAAAAAAAACTGTCCTTAATGCTGTTGTTATACAGTAATTTATCTGTTATGAAAACAGAGGCAATTCAATTCAATTTAGTTTATTTATATAGCGCCAAATCACAACATGTCATCTCAAGGCTCTTCACAAAGACAATTCATTCAAATCACACAGTCAGATTAGTTAAAAGTTTTTTATCTAAGGAAAACCAGCTGATTGCATCGAATCATTTACTCGACAGCAATCCCTCACACCAAGCATGCATGTAGCAAAGCAGGTTTCTTTGTATAGCACAATTCAGTACCACACAGTGCTTTACAGAAACAATAAAATAGAAAGAAAATAAAAGCAAGTAACGATAAAAACATAAATATAACAAATAAAATGATTGGACCACAACCTTGAATTATTAATACCTCAGTGAACGGTTTAACTTTAACAGTCAGAGGCAGTTCTACACAAATGGTTTTTGAGCTTTGAATTAAAAGCACTCTTTTACAGTCTTCTGGGAGTTTGTTCCAGATAAGTGGAGCATATGAACTAAAACAAAAACAACTGTTTTGTGTGTCTATGTTATTACAATGGTTAAAAATGAAATGATAGCAAGTTTTCAACATGGAAAAGTCACAATCAAATAACATGTATAGAATATGTTGGAATTACATAATGAAGTTATAAAACCAAAACATAAACTAATTGCACACAACCGATGTACATGTTTCATTTCTATAAATCCAACAGACTTTTTCTTTCAGTGTGGAATAACATAAGTTATATTTCTTAACTGGAGGTCACAGACAAACATTGCCTTTGGTTTCTGTTACTTTCAGAATGTAATACGATCCGTGTATGACTTTTTATGTCTTGGAA
>JAUZNJ010038379.1:0-11107 GCA_034780135.1 Jordanella pulchra
ATGTATATATATATATATATATGTACACACACGCACATGTTTAACGGGTTTCTTTCTCTCATTGTCTATCGTGTCACATGTAGCCATGGCAAAAAACTGCTTTTTGTTTTTATTTAAGTTATATGTATCCGATAAAACATTTCTTTGATGATCTGAAACATTTACTGTAAGTTTGACAAAAAAGAAACAGAAACAAGTGAGAAGAAAAAGAGTCTCCACCAGATACTTTGGAATGTGATTTTAGTTATTAGTTGTGACTATTGATTAGTATTAATTTGAATCAATATGGCAACGTTCAAAGTTGTATTTAACATCTATGGAGACGAAAACATGAGGAAATGAAAGGTTTTCTTTTTGCTCAAAAGTTAATGCAAAGTGTAAAATATGGCTCCAGCAAATGTTTATGTGCCATTTTTAATAATCTAATAGAACAATGATTATACTTTTAAAAGTGATTAGGAGTTAAAAGTAGCCCCCCAAAAATCAAGATCAAGATATACATAATAGCTGTTATTAAAAAATGCTAATATTCTGCTCTTTATTTAGTTATAGAGATATGGGAGACCAAGAGAAATTCTTCTTTGCACATTTCAATCAACACAATTGATGCAACTCCATCTGAGATCTGGGTTTTTCTTCTGTATTGCTCTCCTCCTTTCCCTTTCCATACATTTTTTTATCTATCTCTCCCTTCTGTGCACCTGCAGATGTGGTACATCCCTGACAATCTACCTGACCCAATGGATATTTATCTTACTTAACAGTAAGCAATAAATCTTCTCTTGTCAATCTGCCAGATTGTTGAAGTCACTGATCCAATACTGACTTTGCTGTCATGTTATTTCTATCTTTATATTAATTAAGATGTACAGTGGTGCTTGCAAAAAATCACCACAGACACCGTGTTTGGTCTGAATGCACCATTACAATGCTTCTGCTGTCACATCGTTGATCTAAATGTTTACCTTTACTCAAAATCAAGGCACAAATGGCGTCCCACTGAGAAAAATGAAATGACTGCAAAACTACAAAAAAACAGCTGGCTAAGGAGAAGTCTGAAAGCTCTTCAGAAAAGACCAGACTCTAAGGACCATTATCTGTAAAGAATAATGTATATATATTTAAAAAGAATGAATGAATTTCCCTCCATTTACTAATTGTTATGAAAACACATTCATTGAAGTTTGTAGTTTTTAAGTGACATAAAAACGTTCGCAATACATTAGATACAATAAAGGCAAAAAAGTGTGGCTTTAATAGGCCCGATAAAACCAATAGTATATACTTTTCATGAAGAAAATTAAATATTCTATTTGATTTTGTAAGTTTTATTTGATAAACCAACTTAATTAAGAGATACCAAACTAATTATTTTAAACTTGCTTTTAGATTTTTATGGTACAAACTGAACTACGGAAATAAAACAAACAAAAGAACTGGATCATCTGAGCAGAAATCTTCACAAAGCTGTGAAAAATCTGCTTAATGCTATTGCTTAAACCAGAGAAGAAAACCATTTATTTCTGGCAAGTTATTTCCCAGAATGGGCTCTATTCTGTCTCATTCTTTTCATTTGTCAGATTAAGTTAAGGTGAAATCAGAAGTTTATCTTTAATCTGTGCCTTTAGAAGTAAGCATTATTTACATTTTTTTCCTTAAAAAATGAGGATGCATTATTTATGGAGTAATTACTCTTTACTGAATTCCAGCACATAAATAGCAACATCAAAAACGTCTAACTTAAAAATCCCACACTTAATATACAACACATAATATTTTAAATAAATGGCTCCTCAATTCTTGTGTTTTCCGGTACTCAAACATACTGTACATTGGCCGGTCAAGGTGACTGAAACAGGGAAGAAAGCAAAGTTTGACCAAAGAGAATTGCATGTTTTCTTTTGCTGTTGGTCCTGAACTAAGACAACAACTGAACCAATATGAAAACAGGCACACACAGTGACGCAGCATCTTTACAGCAGCATCCAAGGACACATGCAGGGGGGGGAGAAATAGAAGAAACAAAAACATAGCTGAGAGGCAGAGGTTTAGAGTCTCACCTGGAAAGCTGAAATGATGTCCGTGTCTCAATTGAGAGGATAACATCTGACACCTGGGAAAATTAACAAGGATATAGGGGGCAAATATGAGTGAGGGGTGAGGGGAAAAGAGAGAGAGAGAGATTAAACTTGGCTGGAAGGTGGCAATAGAGCAGACACACAAAATTAGATGTCATGGAAAAAAGTAGTTATAGAGATGAGAAAAATGGTGAGAAGGGGTTTAGGTGGGAGGATAAGACCAGCAATAGTTCAATGTACTTTTGGATCAACTGAGGAGCGAAAAGAAATCGTGTTCTGACAAGAAAAACAGGAAGAAAGGGATCTTTTCTTTAATACCAGTAACATGTTTTTATGAAAGGATCAGAAAAGCACATTTTATTTATAAGACATACAGCAGAAGATAAGAGAAATACAGAACTGCTACTTTTCGTTTAACACCCACAGTTCAAATTTAATGGTAAAAAGATAGTGGTTGATTGTGGAGGTATGTACTGTAAGAGGAATATCATGATTTTCAATATTCTAAATTTCATTTTTCATCACAAAATTAAGATTAGAATTTCCCATGCAAACCAACCATTTTACTATTTAATAAGTGGGCAACCTCAGCCTCTTTGGGTATGGATTTTTAATACCCCCAAATAAGTCATTTTCATCATTTTCCTTCTATCTAACAACTTTATACTGCAATACGAGTCTTGGACACTAACCCAGGCAACCTTTTGACAAATAGGTTTGAGTTCATGTGGTTCAAGGGACGTTACTTTTACTATTCCTTTTTACTCTGAACACTTTTCACTTCTGTCCGCTGCAGACTTTCTGAGATGACACTGCAGACACTGGGTGGAAACATTCAGCTGATCCTAAATTTAAATAAAAGTTGAGATAATTGTAGATATCAGAAACAGCAGATACAAGTCAAACATTACTACCATCATCGGAGAAGAGCTACAGCCAGTTAAGGAGTAAAAATACCTCTGTATTCACAAACTGGACAAGAGACAAAACTGGAAACAAGGAACAAGCAGAATGGACTTTTGAAGGATGCTTAGGTCTTTCCTCCCATGTTTACAGAAAGACCCTGAATATTTTCTGTTAAAAAGAGAGATTTCTTTTGCCATCATCCGGTGGGGTATCAGCAAAAAGCAAAGAAGCTGATAAAGAAGGCCAACCCTACCATTTGCTTTATCTAGAACCTCTGGAGATGATTTCACGAAGAAAACGTATTAATAAAATGAAGAAAATTATGGAAAACCTGTGCCTTCTCTTCATAAGACTGTCACAAAGAAACAGAGTTTCTAGTTAAAGGCTTCTTCAGACTATTACAGATCCTTCCTGCCTACGACTACTATCAAAGGCTGGAACAGTAAACCTACAAGAAAATGCAGGTGTACTGATTATTGCTATTTACTGTTATATTATGAGTAGCTAGTGAGTGGTGAAATATGTGCTATCTGAATTAATCAAAAGTGAGGGTAATTAGTTTACAAATGTAACCATATGAAACCAATAATAGATTTAAAAATTGAAAGAACTTAAAACATACAGGCAGCCATTAAAGAGAGCAGAGAATTATCTGCAAAATGCCAACGCTTAAGCAAAAAGGCTATGTGGATTTCCTGTGGGTTCCAATCACAGGGTGGTTGATACATGGCTTGTTTGCTTTTCTTATAAAAGCGAAACCAGAATTAACTCTACCTATAACAAGAGGTTGTGAGGCAATCTGGAGCTTCAGCAGTAAAACGTCTATAATTTCCCAACACACTAAAAGCCAGACAGCAGCAAAGAGACTACTAGGAAAATGGGGATGTTCTGAAGATGAAATAATATACTTTTTTCAATCCCTGTCAAACACTACAGTGGATTTTATTAATGCAAAATATAAATATTTGCTTCCTCCCAGCTCAACAATTTCTTCAGTCCTCTTTCCAAAATAACCATCTACGTTTTCTGGGGAAATAAGAGCATTTTTATAAAGAAACTAAAGAACAGATTAATCAGGTTTTAAACGTCAATCACAAGCTAATCTGTGATGAACCAGCAAAAAGAACAGCATTACTGTAAAGTTAAAGAAAATTAATCAAAATAAACTTTGAAAGCCAATTTTGTTTTCAGGTCCAGGTTCTCTGGAAGTTCACCCTGATCTCCACCAGGTGTAGCTCCACGCAGATCAGCGCCCACCAGCTGTTCTACCTCCTAACTGTGTGCAGATTTGTTGTTTTACTCCATCAGAACAATGACAGCGTTTCATCTGGGTTTGCTGGGGTGCAAGTTTTCATGTACAGTAAGGAGAGGAGTGGCGTGACAATACATAGACTGTGGGGCACCAGTTCCTGGGCAGGAGAGGAAAGGCTCCCTCGACTCACCTGCTGCCGTAATCCACTGACAGGTAAACTACTTTGTATAGGATTATATGGTTTTCAAAAGGTTTTTCTTTTCCTTCTTAACTGTGTGGCATCCATCTATATTTTGTTTCTTTACTCTTGAATCCCTAAATAAAAGTAAGCATAAAAAATTACATCTCGGCGTAAGTATACTGCTCTGTTCTGCAAAACAAAGCCCAGGGGACACCTAAAGAAGTGAATAAATCATATTTTAATTCAAAGCTGCAGAGAAACCAAAACTTCTTTTCAGAGATGCTTTCACAGCAGAATCCTCAGCAGGCTACTGGACGCTTATCAGCACAGTCTGTGTCATCCATGTTGCTAGGCAACACTGAAGCAAAATAGATGTTGGTGTAGTTCAAAAGAAACATCTTAAAATGTAATGTATTACGTATCAACGTCATGGAAGAGATGAATGACAAGAACCCAATGAAAGAAATCCCTTGACTTCTCAAAAAAGGTCATTCAGTTTTACACTTATATTGTGGACGATTTGCCAGTCGGAACAGGGAGGAGGGAAAAAAACAACATCATCTTCCTGAGGGGGAATTTCCAAATGGTTTGTGGAATAATACTAAGAAAAAATCAGCATTTAGAATTATTAACAATCTATAGAGAAAAAAAACAAATAAATAAAAAAAAATATATAGTGAGGGAGTTTTTTTTATATTATATGTAAAACTGTACAGATGCAAACTTATTTGCAAGTACCCCAAATAAAGATTTTAAAAAACTTCATTCATAATTTCTTATTCATGACGTGAGAAGAAATGTTAGAAAACAACTATGAGTAACACAACAGTTGCTATAGGTGATGTAAATACTTGTTCAGGTCCTGCCAACAGTCTTTATTATAACATTTATTAAGATTATAGAGTGTTAAATTATATCTGCAGATTCTGGTCTCTTGTCCTCAGGTAAGGCATCAGTTTTCTTTAGCATTTAGGTCTGACTAAATGACTTATGACCAATGAAAAGAGTTTATGTGAACCATTTATGTATCAGTATTTGTATTATCATCATATTACTAAAAGAGCTAAATACAACCCATTTTTTGTAGATTATAGTAGATGCAGAGAGTTTTGTTTAAGATGATTTAATATTTAATTAATGGTGGAGACACATTCCATGGCAGAACAGATCTTCCACCATACTTCATCTGTCGTGTAACACTGAGCACCACCTGGAAACTTTTTTCCCCAGAAAACGTAATCTTATTGTTGTCCAACAAAACCAGACCGCTCTCAAAAAACACCCCAGTAGCCTTTAGCTAAGTGAATGTTTATATAGTATATGACCTGTAGTTATGAATGTCTTTTCAATTTATATAACATTAAGCCATTCTTGGACACACTGATGGTGGTAAGCTACATCTTAGCAGCAGATGCCCTGGGGAACATTGACAGATGCAAGGCTGCCATACACAGGTGCCACTGGCCCCTCTGACAACCATCAATAGGTAATGCAAGTGAAGTGTCTTGCCCAAGGGCAAAACAACAGAAAACTGAGGACCCTCCAATTGGTGGATGATCTCCTGCATCCTACACCACTGTCCCCTCATTTATTATTTCTTTTTCCTAATTTCGGTAACAACTTCAGTGGCATGTAGGTTGAATCTAAAGACTACTAGGCAGATTTTGTGGACCCAAAGGTGCTTTGTTTTTCTGCAGTGGGTTTCACCTGCCTTACTGTGCTGCCCGGTGTTTGTGGTGGCAAGATAAAGTCCATATCAAGCTTAAGGGCAAACAGAAATTGGTTTTGTCTTAGATTCTGTTTTTATGCCCGATAAAAAGAAAATCATAAAGTAATTATTGCTATTTTCGACAAACTAACCAACTTAAAAAAGTATGGTCCAACTTTAGAACAGATTTTAGTTACATTTGTCTTTTTTTCCCCAACACAATTAATGACTCCATTTGCATAAAGACCCACCAGGTCCTCCAGTGGTGCCATCCCCTTTGCCATTACACCACTCTCAGCCACAGTGAAAAACCTAAAGCACAAATACATATGCTCAACAGCATGTGAAAAAAAAATTTACTTCCAGAAGCCAAGGACGACACTGGACTCAGCCCGGTAATCAACAGGGGGTCATCAATACTGAACAGTGGATCATCAGCTACACCAAACACAGGACACTCTTCATCAGCCTTCGTTCCAAAAGACTCAGTCATGCAAGCCCAACCAACAGATTTAAATACAACTTTTCCTCATGGTCATAAAAACCTAGTCTCAAGGAAAAAACATACACACACACATCACATTTACCTCCAAGTCCAATAAATGGACGACTTCACCATTTTTTCCACCAATAATAATGAAAACTATTCGTTTAACAAATCCTAACTACAGTTTACTGACATTGATGCCACTAAAACGATATGCTGCAAAACAACATTTTGTTTTGTCCTTCACAATAACAAGAAAGGTTTTCTTCCTGGTTAAGTTGTCGATGGGGGAACTCTGAAAATGTCAGGCTAAATATCAAAGCAACTTTGAATCCCAAAAGCTGCTTTTTCAGGCTGCTTTAATCTTGGCCTGGATGACCTTAGGTATTTTTGAAAGACTGTAATGGAATAGAGGTGAATTTCAAGGCAGAGAGCCTTATGATCTAATACTAAAGTTTATGTACAGGAACCTGGCTTTTCACTGTACGTGGTTTAGTTATTGTCTTTTTTTCTCAAAATGTATTTTAATTTTGCATTGATAGGGGTTATGGCAAGTGGTTGGCTTGGTTCAAAAACATTTAATTTAATATTTGTGTTCTTTTTAAAAATAGGATTTTTTTACTTTCTTTAGATTATGATGCAATAATGTGTTTTTAATTTTGATTTTTACTATTTAATACAACTTAACTAGATGTGCAAATATATTAATGCATATTCAGGACCATCTAAAATCTATAAAAAAAGTTATTATTGTTTTTTTTTTTATATCCAGCTTGTCCCTGTGTTTTTAAAGAAATTAGGGCTTTTATTAGACTCAGCTGTTTCTGTTCAAAAACAACTCAAATTGTTGCTTTATATTTTCATTTTTTTCCCTTTCCCAGCAGAGGGGGCAGCAGTTTGGACTGGCAAGAAAAGATTTAGCAAAGAGAGAGAGGAAGAGACATGAAAAAACAACTGGTTTTGCACCACTTTTCTTTAACTGCTCAATGTTTTCTCTCTGAGATTTTTGTTGTTGTTTGTTTGTTTTTGTTTTTGCTATACTATCTATTTTAACATCTGGATATTTATTTTTTTTAGATTTTGTTGAGGGTGCTTGTACGCACTCATCTACGTATTTGATTTACTATCAATAGATCAACAATATTTCTATTCTATTCAAGTACTTAACCCTGCATAGATGAAACACAATATAAAAAAGGCAATTCATTCTCCTTTTTCTCAAGTAACACACTTTACTCTTTATTATGTAAATGTTGTGGGTGAAAAACACACACCTCAATTTCTCATTAGAAATATTAATAGACCCCTCCTCCAGGAAAACAAATTGCTTTAACACTATAGTAAAGCATTTTCTGTATCAGTTAGTTTACTGTTTAATACACCATATTGTGTATAAGAAGAAATAAGTAAAAGTAACAAAGAATTTTGAACAAATAAGGTTATCCACATAAAACATGTCAAACTTAATATCTGTGGGCCAAAGCTGGCTCCTCGCTGCCATTTATCGGGTCCCCACCAGCCAAATAAAGTATATCATGTCATTAAAAGTAGGAGCATGTTCACTTTTGAAGTGTACAAAAGGGCTAAAACTACAAAATAAATGGGAGGAAAGTGATAATACCAGAGCATTGTGCTCTTGTAAATGAAATTATGAAATCAAATGTTTCAGTTTTACAGCAGCAACCAGCCCTTTTAAAAACTTGATGATGTTTGAGACCCCTGCTCTAAAGTTTGATTTTTATCCCCCTCTCCTATATTTGGTTCCTCTTACCCTTCTGTATCCAACTCATTCAGCTTCTTTTTTGTTGCTCTTCTTTCAACATTGTCTCTCAATACCGTGACACTATATTTAGCGTTGAAATGCCCATCCTCCCTCTGTTAGATACTGCAGAGTTCCAGATGGCAGCGCTCTTTGCAATGAAGCAAACATTTTTTAAGATCTTTGTGAGTTGTGTGGGCTGGTCTATAAACAGCACCAGTCAATTACTGTTCGTTCAAAGAAGGCTAATAAACACCTAGCATAAATACTTGAAAAACTTATGCACATAGAGGCATAAACACACAAGCAAACACTTCTTAAGTTGGTAGAACTCATTTTTATTTGTGATTTGGTGAATTTGGCTTTTGTTACCATCAATGGGTGTCCAATAGGTGGGGTTTTGTACTTTAATACAACAAACGCTCAACAAATAGGGTTAGGGTTTCAAGAATGAAACTAACGAAGTGCATATACTATTTGTCAATAATTACTATAGCATATCTGAAAACTGGAAATGAGTTTAGGTGATTTACTTCTATAATCTACGCCATACAAGAAGCATATTGTGCAAAACTTTAAGATCAGTCCTAAACACTCAAGTAAATTCATGTAAACTTGATACTACACTTTTCTAGCATCACAAATGCTTAATAAAAATTTTAACAATAATTTAACTGATACAAAATAAACCAATAAGTTTCCTTCGGCATTGTCTTCATTACATGCCATCAAATTATGAAAGAAATACATAAAAGATCAGGGGTAAAAGGTTTTATTAATTGTACATGTTGGGATGCACTCAAGGCCACACCAACACTAAAGCAAAGAAAAAATGAGATGTGAATGAGACAAAAAAGGGCCTCCTTCATTTAGGATAGTATGGCTGTCATTATCCTGCAATGTTCTTGTCAATGCCACTGAAGAAAGACAGACCTTTACAACATTAAAACACTTTAATTTGATCCTTTTGTGCTCTTAGAACTTCTTTCAGATATGAACATGTGGCAGTGCTGAACACAACTGTAAGAAATTCTATTAACAATTTGTGAAACCATTGAAGCAGCCAAGGGTTAAATCTTATGTTCAGCAAGTTTCTATAACTATAAGATTTTGACTATATGCCAACTGATTATACAAGGATGTAGAGGAAAATCCAGTTCTGTCTTACCATTTCAAATATAAACCTGAGGAACCTGTCTAGGTTGGATAAGACTAAAATTTAGCTACAAGGGCTTTTTGCGCTAACACAAGTGTTATGGAATAAAAAAATCAACATATTGAACAGCGCCTTTAACCATTTATTTAGGGTGATGGAGGATGTGTGATGAGACAACAGGGGGAGTTGGATGCAGAATTTGGTCTGGCAACAGGAGCTTGCTGGTTAGAACCCAACCTCTAAGTTATTGTATCTTTGGGCCAGACACTTCACCCACATTGTCTACTGATGGTGGTCAGAGGGCCCTGTGACGCCTGTGAACGGCAGCCACACCCTGGGGCCCTGCTGTTGCACATTAGGTGACAAATCACCCAGACAACATGGGGTTGGATGAGAAAACATTTTGGAGATCAGACAGAAGCAGCAGGAAATCAGTGCTAGAACACCTGCCAGCCGTGTCACTGTCTACAACTAAGGAACCACAGCAGAAGATTGGAAGAGCCCTCTGGGGAATCGGCCCACTAGAAAGGAGAGAGACAGCAGACCTGAGAAGCAGCGTTTGTACAAGTGGTAGGACAAAGAAACAGTTCTTCTAGAGCAAAATTAAGACAGCTTTTTTTAAAAAGCCATCTAAATCCTCTTAAGAGCATTCCCACATTATCTTAACATTAAATTCCCCAATCTGCATTTTTAATTCTAAAAAAAACTTGTCTCCATTGCATACCTTCACTGTAGCTCACAGTCACATCTAGTCCCTGACTTTGCTTAATTCACAGATGAGGCAGCGATTAAAGTTAGCTATATTCTCCAAAATCACCTCCCTTGATTCTTCACCTCTCTCAGCTTTGCTTCGCTTCATTTCACTCCAGAATCCTTTTGCTCCAGCTGCATAATTTGCGTCCTGTGTGAATGTACCTTAAGAATGCATAGCATTAGACACTTATTCAAATACCTAAGAGATACAATAACATCTGATGACAAGAATTTAATGAGCCAACACTTTATAATCAAAGCAAATAAACCCCCTCCCCCAAAAAAAGTCATTGTTGACATGATACAAAATAACCCTTGAGGATTTCTTTTTATATTTTAAACACAGCCACACCTCCCAACAAATATGCCTGTTACGATAAACTATAAATCTCTCCTTAAGGCCAAATCTATAACCTACTAGATAGAGCGCATTATGTGATGGTTTTACAGCAAGTGGTAGCACCATATAGCCAATTGTCAGGGGGGCAGTAAAACAGTTCATCACAGCAGGCAGATCTACTTCTAGTACAGCTAAATTATATTAGAGTTCCTAGTAAGAGGACACTGATTTGGAGCATAGGTCAATTGTTTTGTTTGTTTTGTTTTTTTTTCCAGCATTTTACAGCATTAAATGCATAAAACAAAAATAATGACAGAGAGTCTTTTTTCAAAAAAAGGTTACAACTATTTAGGAATTTAAGCACTTTATTGTCATTGCACTGACGCAAGTACAAGCAACGAAATGTAGTATGCATCTATCCAGAAGTGCTATACAGGATATAGATGTTTATATACAGGTGTACAAGGATGGTTAAAGAATAAAATAA
>JAUZNJ010038380.1:0-11106 GCA_034780135.1 Jordanella pulchra
CACACATTGAAAATGTATCGGAGTAAAAGTATGCAATTAAGTTCGGAAATATAGTGAAGTAAAAGTGGAAGTTATCAAAAATTTTCATACTCAAGAAAAGTATGAAGTACTCCAAAATATACTTAAGTAAAGTAGTGAAGTACTTTGACTTTGTTACTATACAACACTGATCAAGCTTCATGGATAAGAAGCTTTAACTGATTACTTGTTATAAGAAATTCAGGTTGCCCTTAAGGGGTAAAAGCTAGTGGAACCTATTTATTTCCTGATATCATTTCTATTTCTGGTTTGACTTGCTATGTATTTTGCTTCTGATTGCTGGATTTTTGTTGTTCGTGGTCATTTATGTTTGCCATTAGTTTATATGTTATGTTTATGTTACAACAGGAGTATTAAATGAGCCAGTAAGACTAGCTTTCTTGTGTAAATTATTTGATGTCTTTTATTGCTATTGCAGAATGTTCCATACATTACAGTGTATAGAGATTGAATTTATTGGTGATTAAATATCTTGAGTGTATGATAGGGCCTGCAGTCTTATCCTACACAACTGCAGTCTACTAAACTAGGATTTGGAGAATACAAACATTCTGTTACCAGTTAGGACATGTCTTACCCATACTAATGTTAAAATGTGTGGCTTAAAAGTTTCTTATTATTCACTATTGCCTTGCAGCAAGAAAGTTCTAGGTTTCACTCCAAGCCCAAAACCTTTCTGCATAGAATTTGCATGTTCTGTTAATTTAGAATAAATTGTTGACCCCCCTTCCCCTGGGTTATTAACAGAGTTACGTTACAAACTCTGCTTTTGGTCTACCACTGTTCCTCTGGTAGATAGGGTTGCACTTTTAATTTTGTACCTAGGAAACCATGTCATAAAAGGAGTTTAGAAATGTGAGAATTTTAAGACCAACATTGTGTCAAGGTGTGTAGCAGATATTCTATCCAAGTGTGGAAAAAATAAAAACTACAACCAAAAGTTTCACTACTTACAAGCATCCCCATATTATATAGAAAACACCTATTAGCTGCAACTCTGAGCTTTTCCTACCTTCTTTATAGAATCACATAAATGACAAATTATCATCAATTATACCCAACGCTTCAATATTAAATAACAAGAATTTAACAAAGCTGTCACTGAAATCAGATTTATATTCTCAGCTCACTGAATGCATATAAAGACAGTCAATGTTTATGTGTGTAGCTAGTCCTTAAAATGAAAATCAACAGATAAAGATGTAGGCAATCCAAATACTGAGCAATGTATCTCTGTTTTATACACATAATTACATAAAACATTTCTTCCTATCATATGTTACCTGTTACTCTATCAAGCTGTCAGCCAAAACCAGGATCTCTCCAATGGCATGATGGTTGCCTATGCAAGAGCTTTGAACCTGCGCTATGCAACCTATCAAAAGGTACCACCTAAATTATCCTCAATAATTTTTCCTGATTAAATACAGTACAATCATCCAAATAATACATCCTTGAAAGCTAGTAAAGTACTAGGCTATTTTTTGCCTCTTAAGAAGAAGACAAACAAACTATAAAAAGAGTATTCATGTAGTATATAATAAATATATTTCTGCCCACTGTCAACATATCTCTAATCACCATGCAATCCCCTTCTTCTATGTGCCAGTTCTGTATGCGTTTAGAGTCTTTAGAGACCTGCTTGTCAATCTAAACATAAGGGAAAAGTTGGGGGAAGCAAAATCAAATCCAATTACTGGTGTGATGAACCACATGTATGCCCTTGGCGACAAGCCTGGCCAGGTTCCCCAAAAGAAAACAGCAGCTGAACAACAAGCCTGATTGAAATGGCAGGCCTTCAAACAACAGTCATTCCCATTGGAGCAGATCTAAACAAACTCCTTTCCCATTGGGCTGACAGTAATGGGCAGAACAGAGTGTAATTTAGGAAGCTGATAAGGAAGGAAAAGACTGGGGGGTTCACATGCTAATGCAGGCTTCCTAATTTAGAGCTAAGCCTATGCAAAAGGAGAAAAAAATGCAATTAGTCTCAAGTGGACGTGAAATTGTTCTGGAAGTAAACTTACTTCTAAGTCCATTACTCAGAGTCCCTTAGTTGTACTAAGACAGAAAAAAATCAAAGTAATCAAATGGTCTCTCGGACTGCCTAAAAAGTTTTCCAAGATTTAGTGTCAAGTTAGTCTACTTAGCAATGAGTAATTGTGTGTTTCTCAACCATCGTACCTAAAACAATGCTAACTTGAGTGGTATTACATCAGTGCACAAATATTTGTTTAGTTTCCCTTTATATGAGCTTTCTGCACCTTTATTCAGTTCTCTAATGTAGGATTTAATCTAAAGGCAAGTTTATTTGTATAGCACAAATCAGTACAAGGACAATTCAAAGTGCTTTGCATGAATTAAACAATAAAATAGAACAAAAATAAAAGCAAATGAAGGAGCAAAACAAATGGGTTTGTAACTTCAACCGTAAAGAATTCAGGCTTTCAGCACTTTTACAGTATTTTGGAAATTTGTTCCAGATCAGTACAGCATATGAACCAAATGCTGCTTCTCGATGCTTGGTCTAGTTCTGGGTGTACAGTGGTCTGGAAGGTTGATACACTGACAGCAAATATGTTATGTATTTTTGAGCAGATCCGTTCTGATTTATAGATTTAAAGAACAGAAGGATTGTATTTTATTTTTTAGGATCCTAATTGAGCATTGGGTCTTTAATCCTTGAAATGTTTTTCAGCTGACAAAAGGGTGACAGTAACTGTCTTTGAGTTCACCGTCACACCAAGAATTCAACCATAATCAATAGTTTCCATCTGTAGTGGCTGAAGCTGTGAGCAATGGATATTTGCTCTATTGGTCTGAAGATTGCCTCAGTTTTGTTTTTATTCACTTGGAGAAAATTATGTTGCATTCACATATTGATCTGTTATAAGCATTTAGCCAACATTCTGATGGGTTCATAGTCACCTGGTGACATTATGATGTAAGGGTGTATGTCGCCTGCTTAGTTATGGTAACCGATGTTCATGTTTGTTATGATTTGAGCTAAAGGGAGCATGTAGATATTAAATAGGAGGGGCCTCAGAATGGAGCCTTGAGAAACGCCGCATGTGATTTTTCTGGTCTCTGATTTAAAGTTCCCTACTGACACATAGAACTCCCTGTCCTTCAGTTAGGATTTGAAACCAGTCCAGTGCAGTACGGGAAAGGCCAACCCAATTTTCCAGACACAAATCAAGTGATCAACATTATTAAACACTGCTCTAAGGTCCAATAATACTATCACTGTGGTTCTTCCACAGTCTGAATTTATATGAATGTAATTATAAACCTTAATCAGGGCAGTCTCAGTACTGTGGTTGGCACAAAAACCTGACTGTGAGAAATCAAAGCAGCTGGTCATTGTTTAAAAGGCATTTAACTCTTGGTACACAACAATTGATGATCCAGCTTCACCACTTTAACCTGCAGTGAATCATGGAATATGGTGGGTCACAAAGTGTACACTGGGTATATTCTTCAAATCAGGAAAGAAAGGACACATTTGTTGGCCATACTTGAAGGAGCGGGAAAAGCCTTTATCACAGCACTGTGATGTAATCTTGCCTATAAATGTGGCCTTCAAAGGATCTAACCCCTATATATGGATGCACTCTCAGAGTAAATCTTTCAATGTGCAGCCAGATTAAAGTTTTGGTTTCTGTAGAGATAATTTACTTAGGTGATTAAAATAATTGACTTGAGACCACTAATTACTAAAAATATTTCGTCCTTTAGTCATTCACATCAAGAAAACTAGCAGAAATAAATTGGCATAGGTCTTAAAGAAAGTCATAGTCTGAAAATAGAATCAAAAATATGTTTCTCAACTGTGCAACTAACAAATTTAAATCTAGACACTTAAAACATTTTGAAATCTGATTAATGGGTTTGAGTTCCTAAAGACATGATCATAGAAAAAGCAAAATAAATTAAATAAAAAATAAATCTCTTTATACACAACCATATCAGTTGCTTTGGAAAATTTATAAAAATGGGAAAAAATTAATAGTGAGGGCCTGACATTGAGAGAGATTTGACACTTTGACTCTAACAAATTTAGAAACATATTACAATAGGGAATGTGCTGAACAAGTACTGAATGTGTGCAAAGCACTTCAGGAGGCACTGTACAAACTGACCAGGGGATGCAAGAGTGTTTTGGTGTGTGCGTGGAAACCTTGCTTTCTTAATTTAATTGCCAATTATATTAGCTCATGGCTCTTCTAAGAACAACACAGCAAGCAAGTCTAAATAATCACAGGCTTAAACCTAATGTGTAAATACTCCCAGAGGGACAAAACATGTTCAAATTGTAACCGAGGGTTGACAAGCGGATGCTTTTACAAACATCACTAAACAGTAGGGGTAGGGGTCACGTGGGTAGAACATGGCTGAATCTCACAAAGAAAAACATAAGCAGGAAATTGTTACACTGGAACAAAGTGAGATTGGTGTAAACGTTTCTACAGTTAGTCTTTGCCATGGTGCCAAAAACTTGGTATGAAAGGAAAGGCACAGCGGGGCATTTGAAATTTGAAGAGAAGAAAGTAAATGCAAATAAAAGGGATCAAGTGCAGCTATCATTGCTGTATGAATAATCCAAAAGAGTTCAAGTGTGTAAATGTGAGGCTCCATGCCAAGAAATGTATAACGAAAGTGAAATGCTGTATTCATAATTCATATCCAAAGTTGTGTATAGAGAGGACAAGCAAATGACAGGTGGGCTCAACTATCGAGTGTTTAGGCACTGCTCCACACAAACCTAGAGAAAGTGCCATGGAGTAAAATATTAAAGAAAAGTACCCCTCAAGGTCAGGAAGATATGCTGAAAATAAGAAGTCCGATTGTTAAATCTAGACTCTGCTAGAGCCCTGGCAAAGCCGGGGGTCGCTGTGCACCAACAACTTCAAAAAGGGAAAAGTCAAGAGTAGTGGTAAGTAAAGCTGACTGCAAAAAGAATTAAAAGCACACCAAGTGGGTGAAGCATTTCTTTCAAAGAAAAGAACAATGAACAAAAAGCAAAGAAAAAAGTTATGTGCATGAGTTCCAGATCGCAAGAGTTGTACTTAAAGAAAACAGATTAGACGCAAGGCGGTAGAAAAGATAGTGTATAAAAGAGGCAATATATATTTTGATGGTAAATGATAGCCTTTTTGTCATTGTCATTTCTGCACCCGACATGGTTCTTTGAACACAGAGAGGAGAGCTGACGAAGGAAGAGGTCACCAGCTTTCATGCCAATTTGGCTTTATTAGCGGGGTAAAAGAGGGAGAGGAAGGAGAGGGGGTTGATAGAGAGAAAAGAGGAAATGGGAGAAAGAGGGAGTTCTCAGAATTAAAAGGAAGCTATTGATGTCTCTAGCTGCAAGGCCCTCCTTTTACCCAACTTCTAATTTGGCATTTCACACACAGCACACACAGAGGAAATTAATTAGAGGGGCAAGTGGAGGATAGGGGAGAGAGCTGGAAAGCACGACAATATATCTATGCTGTAGCCACAGAAAAGCAGGTAAAAAAGAAGTGATGAAATGGAGAAAAAAGCAAAAATCCAGTGATGTTGCAGATAAAGCGCAAAGTGAAAGCGAGAGAATAAAAATGGGAGAATTATCTTTTGGTAAGGCATCCTCATCACCGAAAGCATTGCAGAGCAACCCAATTAAATAGGCATTTTCACTAAAGAGAATTCATCAACCGGAGGGTTCTTTTAACTTGTGTCTCATTACAGGCTAATCCACACTCACAAATTCAGCATAACTGTTAAGATTCAAAGAACAGTGCTTCCAGATCATTTCACAGAATTAAGCAGGCAGGTCAAAATACATTCCACAACAGGTGTAAATAAACAGAGCCAAGTTTATAGAACTAATGTTCAATAAAAAGTATTTATACTGGTATTATTTTATTTATAAAACATCTTAAGTGATCCCCACTTAACCTGGAAGCTAGAGTTTGTGCAACTCTATTATTTTTAATTCATTTTCAGTCAATAAGGCCTGGATTTGCATTCATTTCAACACGTCATTGGCCCCAAAAAAGATTTGGAATCTTGCATCTGTTATCTTTAAAGATTAACAAGTAACTCTTTTTTATTTTTTAATGAAATCCAATAACACATTTTTAACTTGTCAACAGGGTTTCAATAAAGTAGCATCTTTATTGAGACACCAGGTTATTAGACATCTCATTACCAAAAGCAAAAGCATTTGCTTAAGATATTGCGACCGGTAAGCAATGTCTCTTAATCTACCTCCAATCAGTCTCCGTGGAAACGAATTATACTGTAGCACTGGAACATAGATAGATATTTGTAATCTGTGCCATGTCATTACTGCATTGTTTTAAATTCAGACATGTACAACAACATGAAAATTTACACCAAGACGCATAAAATGATGCCCACTGGTGACATGAATGATACTTAATAATGACAACCAGTGGGATACATAATACAGCATGTGAACTGATTTTATAAAGCAATGTGTACAGGTGAGGATCTAAATATGAGCCAGTTTGAAAATGGCTGAATTGTAATAGCTGGTCATCATGGTCAGGGCAGCTCAGAAAAACTGAATTTCTCATGTTGGGGTCCTAATAGACTGTATTCAGAATGCTAAGTGGTCATACGAAGGAACAGTGTTCTACTGGCATTAGGTCAAAGGGTTGTGCACCCATTCACACTTTTTCATAGAAACTGTATTCCCTGATGGTGGTGGGCTACTTCTAATGGATTGTTTAACTTTGCACACAACAGAAACAATTAAAAACTAAGAAAATCAGTTTAAAATAAAAAAATAAAAAACAATGTTTACAAACTGCTAAAATATAAAACAAACATTGTAAACAGTTTAACCAAGCCAGTAAAAATATAAAAATACATTTGGGGGGTTAACTTTTTCTTCATTATCCCTTGATCTTGATTACATCTGTAGGATCTACTGGAAAATTAAGTTTAATCCAAGAAAAAATCCACTAGGCCACTTACAGGAATAGCAGACTTAAAGTATCTACTGTCACCAAATATCAGAGAACACTACAGAGATGGCTAGCGGAACTAAAGCCTGGAAGGGTCACGGCTTCATAGGCCAATACATTCTTACTCCCAACTCTTAAGACTGCTGAAGCTTGGTCAAGTCCCCAGCGAATCAGATACCCATGTGACGGGGATACCCCTCTCATCACTTACTGACACGAGGGTTGGAAGACAAGTTGTACCAGGAGCCTTAGAAAATGTCTATGAACTGTAAAGTAGAAACTTTCCACTTAACTATCACTTACCCTAAAACCTACATAAACATTAGTATAAATGTTACCATGCACTCTTGAAACTAACAAACAAACTTTGTGTGCTAAAATTAAAAAGGATTTTGTCACGGGTCACTTGAGTGTCACATGATACAATCTCCACAACCTGTGTGCATGACGTGCATTGCTGGTGCTTTGACAAAGGTTTTGCATTTGGTCCAATAATATGTCCAACTAGATTCATAGAAATTGTTATAGACAGTCAGAAATGAAAGCAAAACTTCCACTTAATAATCGTATGCTAGTTGCCATATTTCCCTTTTACTTGTAGTTTAAAGACAAACTGGCAGACAAACAATGTATTGGCTCAGCTAAGAGTCATTCAACATGCTCCTTATGATGCTGAATTACAAACTGAAAATACAGAATACCAAGAAAACATATACAGACCTTTTTAAGGATATGTATAATTCCAGCTAAACATCTTAACAACAATGCTGCTTGAGACAATGCCAGTCTTGTGCCTTCTGACATAGTTTATTTTTATCTGACGACCATGACACTCCGATTGCTTAATTTTATTTGCCAACATGTGAATTGCAAAAGCTAATTTCTTACACCTCAGGCTAATTTCCGTAAATTCTGCTTATTTCACAAAGTCATTTCATCCTAACAGCAGGACATCTAAACAAAAACACCCAGCTGTGCCCACTCAGCCGTGCTTCTGTGCATGCCTTGCTCTCATGCACATATATATAAATATATAAATAGACAAACATTCTTAAACACACAGATTTATTGCTGCTGCAAATCCCCAGCCTGGACAGACTAGCAAAACAGAGAAAATTAAGTTCATTCATTGTTGAATGAGATAATGCCGATAAGGGTCTGCTCTCCTGCTCTCTCCTTTAGTCTTTTTTTTCACCCCAACTTTCTAGGTTATTCTGCATGTTTTGTTTCAGACCCTTACAACTCATCCTTGCTACCTATTTCTCACCCTTGTGAAGAGTCTGATCTCCCTGCAGTATATATATATATATATATATATATATATATACATATATATATATATATTACTGTATTTCTTTCATTAAACAGGTAAAATAAACAGGAGCAGGCAGTAACTCAGGGCTTAAACTAAATGTGGATGAATATTAAAGTTAAAGGAAAAAAGCTTCATGAGTAGTACAGAGATCCAGAAGACGACATGTGATAAGAAAGACGGGGCTTATAGGAGCAGATTTGTTAACTTACTGTGAGATAGAATACATGTATTATTGTGAGGGAGGATTAAACATCAGTGGTTCAACAGACCACCAAATAGGTAAATGTATTGTAATGGTGCTATCCAATATCAGATGGCACAAAATGAAATACCAACAGCTTAGACTGATACGATCAAGCAGAGTTATTATTACTTTTATATATTTGTTTCCCAGTCTTGTTCCGATGCAAAATAAAGATATTTTGCTGTATAAGATAAAGCAACTCTGCAATGCAGCTTTGATGTCCTTGTGTCGTCTTTCACCACACTCTATATCATAAACAAATCATTTGTATTCACTCCAATTTCTCTCCTTTTTAATCTGAATTCTCTTGTTTTTTAACTCAGACAGGGTGGTACATGTCAAGACAATATGCTTTCTGAACACTGGACTGTCAAGTCCTCTTTTCCATGGCCTCTCTTGATGCTTTCACTCTCACTTTAAAACACATTCTTCTCTCCTCTGATGAAGCACTCTGTTTTTACCTTTCTGTCAGCTTTGCTTTTTGTATGCAGGGCAGTGATTTAAATGGTCATTGGAGGAGGACTTTATCATCAAAATGTTGCGGCAATACCTTTACTAAGAACAACTCCTATCTTGAAAATCATCCTACGTCCTTTAGATTCATTCTTATTTCTGCTCAAAGATTAAGAAGATAATATGCCACAAAAAATATTTTTTGGTTTGTTTTGTCTGGCAAGTATCTTCTGTATGTCAAAGGAATTTTGAAGAAGAGGTCATCTGGCTTTATTGTAAGTTTCCAACTGCAGAAAATGGAAATAACACTTTCTGAGAGCTTGGTTCACATTATGTAGTTAGTGGATGGTGGGATTGTTGTTAGAGTGACACCATACGGTATCTATACAACTGAGTTAGCAGCAAACTTACAGTTACTTGCAGTCAGATGTAGATCCAAAGGATAATGAACTAATAGAAATTTATGTCTATTAAAATCACGAACGAGAGGTCAGGAATGTCAGATGATATATTAACACAGCTGCTTCACAGCCCCAAAAGTCTGTGTGTTGTATTTCTACATATGTGCAGAACCAGAGAATTGTAAACTGTTTGTTGTATGGGCTCATTATGATCTAGACAGACATTTAGGGCTCGTTTTTAGCTGAAATTCACATGAGGTAGCAAGAAGTTCATCTACTGAGGAAACAGCTGGACTGTGTGTTAAAGAGTGAATGTTTGCATTACCATGCATGTCTGCGTGCAATGGGTAATTCTTTCAAGCATGTTCCTCCAGCAAAACTGTTCACAGATTGACCTATTTTCTATTTATTTTAATTTTCCTGAACTTACTGTTATATAAACATCAACCTTACAAAGCTTTCTTTCAGTCATAACATGGAGTTGGTGTTAAAATTATTATTTATTTATTATTCATGGAATCTTTTAAAGCCAATGTAGGTGATCCAAGATGACTTGCTGCCCAGACCCATACTCAGGACATTCTGGCTCATGCTACAACCATGAAAAGTAGATGTATTCCCCACTAGATTTATTCCCTGTGCTTTACCCACTAATAACACATTGATGCCCAGGAGATGTTTGAGGGTTCAAAAATGTGAGGCATGGGTGGGGGGGTGGTAGAAAGCTGCATGTGCCACATCAAACGCTTTGCTTCCCATGGGGTGTGACATTTCTTGTCACCATAACCCTCATTCTATAAACACACACCCCCATGTACAAATAATCCAAAAGATGAGCATGACTTTACACGCATACAAAATTTGCTTGCCAGACAGATGCACCCCCAGCTGTGCCATTAATAGGAAGGTTAACTCCCCATAAATATCCCTGTTACAAGACACGCAAATATTCACGTAAAAATAACGCTCTCACCTTCCTTTCAATCTGCCTGAAGTCTACAAATATCTCATAGGATTTTTTCAACTCGGACGCACTCAACACACAAGCATGCTCAAACTTGTCTAACCATATGCTGATTATAAAACACTTTCACAGGTAGCAGTCTGATTCTAAATTAACATCATAAGATGCAAGTGTACCTGTAGAAGGTAGAATTTTTAGATCCATGCTCTGATGGGCCTAAAAAACAGGAAATGTTTTTAAGTAAGAGCCTTTTTGGATGAAGCACAGGTCGTTGGAGATAATAGAAAACTACACCTGAGATTAACAGTAAACATTCAAAAACTTTTAGTAATACATTTTTTTATATTAAGCCTTAGTATGACAGAATGTTTGGATTTAAAGAAAATTCTACCCAAAAATATGCATACACAGTATCTCAGAGTCAGAAAATAAAGAAACAAATATATAATCTCTTCAAGTATTTAAATGCCCTTAGATCATGATATATTTTATCATCTATTGTTATTGAGAAATAAAAAAAATTAAGGACAATTTGTATAAAACTATTTTATTGTAAGATACTGGACAATATATTTTCTGAAAAATAATACATTTTTGTTTTCAGCCCTACAATAGATTGGGATTTTGTTGTCACACTAATGTCATGATGGCGGTTGTTTGGTGGGTGGTGAGGTAGAGGCAGGATCAGGTTGTAGTGGAAAACAAGAAGTTTATTT
>JAUZNJ010038381.1:0-11106 GCA_034780135.1 Jordanella pulchra
TGTATGTAACGCAATTTCGTTTTGTATGCACTATGTGCATACAAAATGACAAATAAAAAGTCTAAGTCTAAGTCTAAACGTGAAGATTATCGTTCAAATGATTGATAGTGTTCAATCTTTCTTCAAGCTCCTCTAAATCGAATACATGTGGGCCAAATCCACTCATGCATGAGAGTTTACCAGAGTTGAGTCAGAGGATACCAGAAATACCAAAGGTATTTCCTTTTCTTTGTATGGTGGAGGAAATAGAAAGCGGAGAGTCCCTGGTATTTGGTTTGTGTTTGTTTACTGCTCATAGAAACCTTCTACTTACTGGAAAGTAATAGAAGTTTTCCTCATCTTTAAAACGGATTCATTCTCTGTTGTCATGACCTAGATTCAGTTCGTAATCTCTATTTACTTTAGCATTAATCTCACTTGTATTTTTAAAGATTATTTTCCACCCTTTACACCCAGTTTCTATTTAAAATGGTGTCCCATTGGAAGATTGCATCATCAAAAGTCAGTGACAATAAAGAGACAAACAGTCCTGTCCACTGAAGAGGGAATGAAAGAGTTGGTAAGTCATTTAGTTGTGCTGGGGGGGCGTCTATATCAGCAGGATCTTTCATTCTTAGCTTGTGACAAAACCTGAACTCTGAAGCCACCATGGGCTTTTTCACTAACCACTAAAAGGTGCATTTGGACAAAAAACTAAACATTTTAGGTGGGATTTTTTGTGATGCTGAGGGCCTGATCAGCTGCAAAACGTCCTGCAGCCTGGTTGGAATACATGGCTTCTTTGAACTAGACACACATTTTAAACAAAGACCTGCTAACCTTAAAAAAAAAAAAAAATGTTTTTCCATCGTTCGAGAAAAAAGTGATCCAGAAAATCTATGGAGTGTGCTGAAGATAATAAAACAAAAGAGAAAAGGAATCTGGACATAAAAACTGCCCTTTAATGTGGTCGTAAAAAAAGACACAAAGTTCATTACCCAAGAATTTAATATTTAATACAGTAAAAATTACTACAAAAAACAGTCCTCTTTTTTTTTTTTAACAGTGAACTGCCCAGAAATTAAAAACCAAGTTAAGCATTAACAGTAAATTTGAATCTTTTTAAATTCATTCCCGAGGAACACAGCATTTAAAAAACTTTTTAAAAAGCATTTAATCCAATGTCTCATCAAGGACTTTCTTTTTTTTAAATCCCTGCTTTATTTTCATCCCAAACAACAGGAGCAAACATTCCTTTCAGCTCAGTCCTCGCACCGAATCAGCGATCCGAGATCCACATGTCGAGATGATTGGAGAACTGTGGAGTCTCTGGACCAGAACTGGGATTTCTTGCTCTAATCAAACACGTGCCACTTATAATGTTAAGTTTATCAAAATAAATACAGGTTACTGAAAAGCAGAATAATAGAAAAAATATGTGATATCCCTCCACCGCCATTATACCAATACATGGAATTGTATGAATAGTAATAAAGCAAAAACAGTCAAGAGTGCACACTGAAAATGTGGATTGTGTAAATTCAGATTAAAAATGACCAAATTTTAACTTTGAAACAATAGCAGGTTATCAGCAGATCCTAACTTTGTATAATTTACGATAAAAACCAGCAATTGTCATGTTTTTTGAATCGATATTTCTAGATTAGTTACATAACCAATATCAACCAATTTATGTAATCACAAGATGCTTATTTTAAATCAAAGTGTCTCAAATTTTCTTCATTTTTTTTTTTGTAGCATTTTGTCTTTGCTAAAAGCAAAGTCTGATAAATAAAAAACAGCAGAACGCTACGATATCTGTTAACCACAAAACAGTGTGAATAAAGACGGAGTAGTACAACACTAATATACAGTGAAATCATGTCAGATGGGCTCTGGGTCCAAGTTCATCTTGTAAGCTGTAAATCAAACATTTAATGATGTAAAATAAAAATGCCAGATTAAAAAAAAAGAAGAAAAAAAAGAAAACAATTAAAGTGGACCCGTGTGAAAAAAAAAATAAGTGCACAGTTTGGAGTATTGATAACAAATCTTACTAATTCAGGTCTGAACAAACAAGCTAACCAGCAGGCAGGAATTCTAGCCCAGCTGTTTGTGCTTCGTACTCATCCCTCAGTTGCTAAGAACAAATCACTACACAGCAAAAAGATCACACCTTTTTAGCCACCGTGTAAATTAAAAATAAATAAATAAACATAAAATGAGATGGGACATGAAAGAACCTGAGGATGCCAGCATGCTGCTACTAACTTAAAGATACAAGTAAGGCTCACATGCGAAGCCTTTAGGCTGTTGTTGAAGGACTATTAGATTTTTTATTTATTACATCTGGGAACTGTAAAAACATGCATATCTAAAAATGATGTGCTCCATTTTCCAGATTAGACGACTTTGTCTCAACTTATTCAGTTTTACATGAGGGTGTATCCGAGACCAACTGGGTTATTTAGAGCGCACACATTATTTATCAATGTTGCAAACCTGTTTTCACTAACAGTCAGTATATTTTTCACCGTTTAGAACAGTTTATGTCTGTATGATGTTGGCAGGTCTGGTAAAAACCTCTATATAGGAGTGATCCACAGAAAGCAGCTTGTCAGTTAATAATAGGATGTTTAATGCAAAAGCCTAAGTTTGGCAAAAAAAAAAAAACTTATGCAGGTTTTGTTTGGACACAATAGACTGGAAAAGGATTAAAATATGCTGTTTGCTCCAATCAGCCATTTTCCATTTAAAAAAGCCCTATTTCTATGCTCAAACCTTTCAAAACTGGATAATAATTTAACATACTATATATAAACCAATCTAACTTTTACATATATTTTGGCATAAGAGGTAAATAATCTGTGGAAAAATCAAAACACTAAAAAAAATGAATCATAATTTACTGTTAATTAGGGATAAATATATATTCTAACTACTGCAGCATCAGATTCATTTTGTCACACAAATTCTATGTTGAAATCTTACTCTTAAAAAAAAACGATAAATCACCAGTGACGGCCTGAAACAAACCGTGTGAATGACACTAGAACTGAGGTGTCACAAAATTAATATAGTATTATATTTCTGGCAGCTGCTAGAAGCAGGCAGTGAAAAATAAAAACACTTTGCATGTTAGTTTTTCTTTTGTCAGAGCCAACCTTCCATGCTCAGTCAAAGATTTAAATACCTGCTGTTGGCCAGTTTTGGCCTTTTTCGATTTCATGCAAATACTATTTATGACCATCACCTGTTTTTTCTTTTATTATTATTATTCTGAGTCCTAATTAACCAAAAATTGTTTCTGTCTGTAAAGGTTTACCAGCTAAGATCCCCTAACATATTTGAAAAATTTCTGGAAAATGGAGAAACACATATTCAGATACGATTCCACAAACCCACAAGAAACTGGCAGCTGAGTTTGTGGGTGGGTAGATCATACATATATATTCCACAATGCCTGTCAACAACAATCAGCTTAAATGTGACAATATTATTTCAAAGGTGAGGAGGGGGGAGGGCACCTGAAGAAGAGTTAAACTATCAACACATGTTAAGATTTTACGTCACGGAGTGCTTGTTTTCAGGCCCAACGTCGCACACTGAAAATGTGGCATGCTCAACATGTGCTGGGTCCTGCTGGGCCTGAATCATCCCTGAATGCTTTGACTGCTTGCTCATCGCCCTAAACAGCCTGTCTAGTCAGTCTGGTCGCTCTGTGTCATACAGTGCAGGCAGGATATCAGTTGAAGTACAGTTCTTTAGTCAGCATGGAGACCACACAGGGAATCTGTTTCTTCTCACTGAAACGTGGGTCCTCAGACCAGGACTCGAAACTAGTGGCCACCATGTAGTTGACCCGCGTTAGGATCTGCATTATCTCCAGCTGCTTGCCAAACTCGTTAAGGACGTTACAGAGGGCCTGAACAAACCAGGAGCCACGGCCAGGGTTCCTCCATGAGTAATATCCTAAAGAACGTCAAGAGTTGATTGTATGTGGAGCAGAAGGATTGATTTTAAACTGTTTTATTTGGTTTGACACTAGAAGTGCATCTTACCTGGAACAGTGGAGTAAGCAAACAAGAAATCTGCCTCAACGGGGATTTTATGTCTTGGATTGGCATCGGTCTCCAAGGTGTCGTTTGGTGGGCCCGAATCAGTCTGGATACCGTCATCAAATTCAGAACCTCGACAAGCCTGAAAAAGGAGGAACAAATACAGACATTTAAAAGACAAAGTGGCTGCGTTTCTGTCACAGAACAAACTTTTATTATACTTCTATTTAAACATAAAGGGCTTTTTCTAAATCCTCATACCTGGATGAAGAAAAGTTTGGGCTTCCCCACTAAGCTTTTGCACTTGTCCCCCCTGAACAGCGAGGTCATGGTCTTGATGGGCATGGCCCCGTCCGTCCCGTAGATCATTCCCTCCTCACCATGACTCAGCAGGATGCAGGCGAAACACGAGCTTTGGCTGTGGTCTTCCTCCGACGCTGAGAGACAAACACACAAAAATAGAGACTAGATCATTTCAGGCTGTATCAAATAAATAGATCCTCTTAGTCACAAAATAACACGAAAGTCCAATTAAAATGACTGCTTAAGCTCCACACTGTAGAAAACTACTTATAATATTATTTAAAACAAACAATTTTGGTAACAGTGAAGGGAGTTTATTATAATATGTTTCCTATTCAAAAATATATGAAATGCAACTAATAATTGACACGAAACCTACGGTTTAATATTGTCTGATTTTGCAGTTTCAAGAGAAGATCTCAAATCTATGGAGATAAATTGTTATCTTTTACAATATTAGTTTCTTTATGTAAAGTAATACTCCCTTACAAAACACAAGGCAAAAACTCGTGTTGCTATTCCTATTTTTAATTGTCTGTCTGCTGTCAAAACTGGGTTAAAATGTATTGTCAAGAAAGACATTTAAAAAACAAATAGATCAAAATCTAGTATGTGAACATGTCTTTGTATATTGGTAACAAAGAAGAATAAACAATAGTTTAATAGATGAAGTTTTCATTTGATGGCAGCAGAGGCAATAAACATTACAGTTTTTTTTCTTAGTTTTGAGCTCAAACGCCAGTTTAGGCTGAGTCTGTTGCATCTTTAAACGCTTTTAACAAAGGAAAACAATGAAGCTAAAGTCTTATTCTAGCTTCCAGCAAAACATTTTTCTTCTTGATTATTTTAATTCTCTTTATCACCTTTTCACAGCCTGGATTATGTAGTTTTTTTTTACATGTTGTATAAAAAACATATTTTCTTGTTTTTTTTTTTTTTTAAACAAATCTTTCATCTCTGGTTTTAATTTATTTCTTGTGATGAATATCTGGCTCTGTGGCTGCTTTAATCAGTAACAGTCTCTGCATTTAAGATTTTAGGTACCACATATTACAAAAAAAATACAAAAAGATAAAAGCTTTTTAATATTCAGACAGGTCAAAAATTGTCCAATTCTAGTAAAGAGCTAATTTTACAGACTTCACTAATAATAAACACTAGCTGTAAAGAAAACTATATTCCACATCACTGAGCGATCATTATTACACAACTTTTGTTAAGGATTTTATAAGAAAAAAAGGTTTTTAAGAAGTTTCTTTGATTAAAAACTACAAGCAGACCAAAAGAAGTCATACAAAACAAAATAAACCATAAAGTATAAAAAGGATGCCACTAAAGCAAGGGACTACTTACCCTGTTTGAGAAGATTCTCCATCTTCTCACACGTCTGGTCGTTATGAACAACGACATCAAAGCCCAGGTTCCTGAAGCATTTGAACAGCTCGCCTGCATCGCGGTCTGTGCCATTGCGTACATTCATCCCTTTCAAAACATAATATTAAAGCAAAAAAAAACTTTATCCAAAAAAACATTCAGCAAAAGGAAACCAGTGTGTGACATGTTATTAAATGCGTAGAATGAAATAGGTTTGCTATACCCGTGTTTTCATCAAAGTTTTTGTTGTTGATGATGATGCACTTCCCCACTTGCCGGTGGCTCATCTTATACTGGAATGTTGGTGAAACAATTCTGTAATGGCTTTCAGAAGAGTAGTCCCGCTCCCGCGTCTGGCCATCCTTTTTTTTCTTGCTAACAGGAAAAGAACACAAAGGAAGTTTTCATTTACTCTACAATAAGAACATTTTTAAAAAAAAAGGATGCTATGATATAAAAAACAAAACAGTTTTTTTAAACATCCACAGTTTCATCTCTTACCATATTACGTAATATCTCCCTAATTGAAATCGGACTAGAAAATATCCTCGACTCATCGTACATTTCCGAGGTTAAAAAAACATTCTTGTCAAAGAAACATGTAGCTTGCATGAAACTGGAAGCGACCTGAACCACAGACCCCCCAAAGCATACGTACGTGATTAAATAAGGCATAAATGTTGAGGCCAAATTTGGTTGCAGTGATTCCACGGCGCGTCTAAAGAACAAACTAGAACATTTTTGCCAAGATGACCGACGTAGACTGAGGAGGAAGAAACGATCCAGCGGAGGTCAGTTTCACAGTCCTCTAATATTTCCATTCTTTCACAGATCCATCCAGATAGCTAAGCCAACAGTGTCCCATTGCGAAGCTAAAAGATCTAGAAGAGCCCAGCCGTCGGGTCACTCCAGAACCAGAACAATACTGCACACAGCAATACCTCTTGTGCATATACACCCACAGGAAAGCACGTACATTTGTTCAAATAGACATGTGATCCAGAACATTTGAAGTCCCCTCCCACCTCCACAGAGCCAACATGCTGCGACAGACAAATGCATGAGGGTGGGCGAAGAGCTGCACCCATGCTGCACTGAGGACAAGGACAGTCATGAGAAATCTCTTACCTTGGTTCGTCATTAAGCGCTACTCCGCTCTGCATCTGAAATACCTTGTTACGGTGTATTTTTTAAAGTTTCCGTACACCAGGAAGCTCAAATGTTTTTTTTTTTGGTGTGTTCTAGGAAGTACACATGCTCTCTGTACAGTTTGGAGTCCAGACTGGGCCCACGGGCTGCTGAGGTGAGGGACAGTGCACTGCGAGCTCCCTGAGTCAGCATACTCCCCATCGTACCAGTGCTTTCTAAAGGCCTATTCATGCTCAGGCCTCAGAGCCTCGCTGCCTGCTGAGGTCAGACAGGCTATCAGGTTCCTTCGATGCGAACACACAAAAGATCCAGCCGTACAGTACATGGTCTACAGTTAAACCTTTTAACTTCACACAGACAAAACAAAAAATGCTTTTGCTCGGGTAAATAAATAGGTTTTAGGAATATATCCTTGCTATATATTAAATCAACAAGATTATAAAACCTGAGAAAAGGGTCACAATTGTAACCATATTACCCATAATAATATGATATGCTGGTTAGGCTTTCTAACCGTGTGAATTATAAATAAACTATATAACATCATTGGTTTTTTTTTTTTGGTTTGCAGACAGATTTAATCCACCGATTATTAAAAAGAACTAAAATCAATTAGCAGCATATTTAGAAGTAGCTGCATATGCTTTTCATTTTGCCTTGAAAGAGGATGGATATACAGTTGGGACTTTAGTCTGTGTACATGATGGCCATTTGATTTTGGTTTTGTGATGAGAAATCCAAACTCACTTCCTGATTTCCAAATAAGATTTTAAAAAAATAGAAAAACAAGCTAATTTTTCCTGTTTCCATGTGAGATCCCAAATCGGTTCATAATCTGTTAATAATAATAAGATATTTCAATATAAGTAACAATCTATTATTACAACTTTTGCTGTAATAATAGATTGTAACAATTTAGTTGTATGTATTTTGTTTTTTTAAAGCAACCATTTCTTAAATGTTGCACTGGAAGTGTTTTATAAACATGGATAAATTATTGCCATAAGTTTGTACAGGTTTCTGCTGTGGGCATCCATGGTCGCTTGAAAATCAATTTTGGTTTATATTCAAGAGTAGAAACTTCCAACGTTTTTATTGTTTCCCTGGTACTTGTTAATGCCTTTCAGTAAGATAAAATTGAAATATTTAAGGGGTTTTGTGATCTTATAACAGCTGACAATGTCAGTTATTACAATAAAATGAAACAAATCATCGATCAAAATAGGAATCGTCATGTAAGGCTTTTTTAAAGATCGAGAATCGGCCAGAAACCTGCAATCGGTGCACCACTAGCTTTTTTTGTTTTGTAATAAATCAGAATCAAATGTAAACTTACCAAAAAACAAAACATAAATATGTTTTATACTATATTCTTTATACACTGAGTTTTATTAATAGGATCTTTGGCTAAAAATATTTGGGATAATTGTCTAATTTTGCAAAATCAATGTTAAACATGTAATATACTAGAACTTCAAAAATTATTTGATTGGTCTACGTATTACTTACGTAATACAATTTGTTTACTTATTATGTGTATGCTGTTTTATACTTTGTTAAAAAAATATATTAAAAATAGAGATAAGAAAACTTAAATAGACAGTACGCTGTAAGTAGATGTGAAATACAAGAAAAAAAACTACAAATCCTTTCATCCTTTAACCGATTTTCACTTCAATATAAAGAACAAAGTTTGTTGTGTTTGAGATATAAAAACATATTTCTTTTTTTTTTTGTTTTATCAAAACCTAAGAGTCTGTTTATTGTCTAAATGTAAGATAGAAATCCTGTTTAAGTAACAATAAGTCTGTGTCAAAATCTAAACAAAGAATAAGCAACATGGTCTTTTGGTTTCTCCGCTACTGTGGAAAGTTTCAGAGTGCCACCTTGTGATTAAAATTGGAACAAACTCTTTGTTTTTCACTCTTAAAAATAAAATCCTTTCTAAAAGCCTACATACAATAAGTCATATTTGCATGCCATTGAAGATTGCAGCAGACATTTTTCAATCATTTCCATTCCGGTATGAATACATATTTGAGGCCTGCTTTTATATCTTATAGCACAACATTAAATGTTGTCAAATAAATGCATTCAAATGTTTGCTTTTTGTTTACATTTGGTAGGATTTATTCACCATAATATTTGATACTGTACAGATTATAGAAGCTGATTTTGAAAACTGCAGAAAAAAAATGAATGCATTCCACATAGATGATCTGACATAATTCAAATTTGCTTTACTTCACAATATAAACAAATACTACTTTAATATTAATCAGACAAGTTTGGATCTTTACAGCCGTGAGCCACAAGGGTGTGATGGCATTTGAAATCCAACAGCCTACATACTAATAATTTATCTATTCAGTCTACAGTAATGTCAACATTGATATGACAAAATAGATTTGATAGACTGGACATGGATTTAATATATTATGAAGCTCTATAAACCTGAACCATATTTTAGTTTGTTACTTTGAAAAGCTGGTACACAAAAATACAGAATAAGGTCCAAACTACTAACAAAAAACAACTTTTTATTGGCATGTTTTCCATCAGGTTTTATCAAAAACTATTTACGAAAATAAAATCTTATTTCTATTGTCAGTTTAGCTATAGCTGACTGTAACAAATAAATCAAGTCAACAAATAAATCCATAGAGGAATGCATTTATTTATGAATTGTCAAGTTCTTGAGAAAATATAATGTCTTTACAGCTAGAATATATTTCAAATATTGAAATCCTTGTATGAGCCGAGGGATGGACGCTTCCTACTGTGTTATCCTGTCCTCCTCTTGGATCATTTTTATTTTCTACATAAAAACAAGTTGGTCCCTCCCACACCCGCCCAAATCCCTGAGTTGTAACTGTTGTCTCCCTTAAGGTCGGCTAATAAATCCTACTTTAGACAGCATAATCAATTCAGGTACCAGTAATCATGCTTACAGTTCAATATTGTAGCTGTTGAAAGGAGATCTATTGAAATAGAAACTCAAATGAAGAATTTCTCTGAAGGTAAGGGGTGATTTTTCTGTCTCTTTTATGCCGTAGACAGGTTTTTCATAAAAACTACAAATGGAATGTTCCACGTATCATCCCAACAAAGTGAACACTTAACAGGAAAGAGTTGGAGAATAAAGCGGTAAACAGACATTTTTCTTCTAAAGACTGCTGGAGACAGACGCAAGCCTGAATGAGGTCGACCCGCAGTGAAAACAGTTTTGAAAACTACAAACAATTATTAATTTCAACCCTCAAACGAATGTTTTTTTTTTATTTTGAGAAACACCCACTCACCGTCCAAACAGCAGAAATCTCCCACTGCGGTCCGGTTTAGCGTCGATCTGATCCCCCGCTCCCTCAGCACCAGCTTCACGGTCAGGGTTGGGATCAACTTCGTCAACCTCCAGCTTCTCACCACTTCCAAGTTCATTAATTTCAGCAGCCATCTGGGTTTAGCACAGAGCAACTTTATCACACGTAGAATACTCATCCCCTCATAGCTAGTCGAAAATAAAGGTTTGCAACAAGCTAGCTGGTTAAAGTAAAATATAGGCAGCTGGTCGTGATCAACGTATTACAGCATAAATCAGCACTGCTAAGAATTATATAGTGTCACAAAACTAGCATGATAGAATTGGTAGTTTAAAGGTTATAATTACCGGTTCACACAAGTTTTTGACAAACTTTCAACATTAGCTTCTTGAGGTGTTAAGCTAGTAATATATGAACTGTTTCTAACTTTCAAATATATTCAGGAGTTGGCTCTAACTTACCCTCAGTCATTCGTGGCTGTCTTGTAACGGTCTGTTCTGAATAAAAACGTAGTTTGTGGTTCGACTGTCCTACTTCAGGTTCTGACGGACTTTCTATTCCTTAAACTGAAGTTAAGAAAGTGAAAGTTTGTTGCTTGTGCGTAATTACGTCAGCACCGTGCGTCCTACTGTACTTGTTTTTTTAAGATAAGGGGTTGTTTTTTTTTGTTTTGTTTTTTTTTGCTTACCTCTCTGAATGCTGTGTTTTTTATTTTATTAGGGATTAGGAATATTACCAAAAAACAAAAAATAAAATTCCTTTTTGGGCATTAGGATGCATTCAGTTTTTTTTCCGTTTCAAGAAAGTCATTCCTGTGGGTCTGACGTTCAATCACGATGGGGCAACTTATTTTACCCATGTAATCACGCAGCAGAGGCATCGGTTTTCTTGCATATATTTTATTACTATTTCTATTCTTATTA
>JAUZNJ010038382.1:0-11106 GCA_034780135.1 Jordanella pulchra
ACTCCGAGCCTCTCCTGAATGACCGAGCTCCTCACCCTATCTCTAAGGGAGAGCCCAGCCACCCTGCGGAGAAAGCTAATTTCGGCCGCTTGTATCCGGGATCTCGTTCTTTCGGTCATGATCCAGATTTCGTGACCATAGGTGAGGGTAGGAACATAGACTGACCGGTAAATTGAGAGCTTTGCCTTTTCGCTCAGCTCTCTCTTCACCACGAGAGCCTGGTGCAGCAACTGCACCGATCCGTCTATCGATCTCCATTCTCCCCTCACTCGTGAACAGGACCCCAAGATACCTGAACTCCTCCACTTGAGGCAGGAACTCTCCTCCAACCTGAAGGGGACAAGCCACCTTTTTGAGAACCATGGCCTTGGACTTGGAGGAACTGATTCTCATCCAGGCCGCTTCACACTCGGCTGAGAACCGCCCCAGTGCTGCTGTAGGTCTTGGCAGGAGGAAGCCAGCAGGATGAGGTCATCTGCAAAAAGCTGGACGAGATCTGCTGGTCCCCAAACCAGACCCCCTCTGACCCTTGGCTGCGCCTAGAAATCCTGTCCGTGAGCAAACACTTTTGGCAATATAGTGTATCTACTGTCCAACAGAAAATAATTAATGACAGCCTTTTCCAAAAATCCATAGTAACGATGACATAAAAAACCCGAATCTGTGGCATTTGATAAGTATCGGGATAAGTAATGGTTTCGGACTGGAACTTAGAGTTGTGGATGTGAAGGCCTATTCTCAGATGACTGAAGACATTCATCTGTCAAATGATAAAACCACTGTGGCTACGTCTGGAAGGACACAGCTTCAGTGTCTCAGGGATGAGTGAGACTCTGAACACAGAGATGATTGGGACCAAAACTCCAACAAACTATGGTGAGATAAATCTAATGGATCGATGCCCAATGTCTGAACTAAGTTATAGGATTTCAGATTTTGCTAACAACATATCTGAGATTCTGAAACTGAATAAAATCAAACACAAATCTCTAAAAGAACCAAAAAATTAATAAATATTTCTATATATTACAATGAATGGAAATGTCTAGTTCAAGCAACTTTACTCCAAAATAAACCAAATCATTCACATTCTGTGTATTTCAGATGCAAACTTAGATACAATGTTTTTCCATCTGTAATACACCAATATGAAAACGTTGGTGTTCATTTTTCCTGACAGTCTATTTTCCAGTCATTCTCTCATTAATCCTGAATGGTAACTTGCCACTCAGTGTAATGGTGGGTTTTGTGATGTATCGTTTCTTCTGGTTAACAAAGGCAGTGGCATCGATTGTTCTATGTAGACTATATTTTGACTGCACCATGATTATCCAAACGAAACCACTCAGCAGTCATGTCAATCTTTTTTTGTACAACACTTCTATCATCCCATTGCTTTTTTTGCTCTCATATTTCGGTGTTTTTCTGCCTTTTCTTCTCCTGTCCTCTTCATCCTTGCACACCTCCTCCTTCTTGCCTTGTTTGCCTCCTGTCTCTGTCTGTCTTTGCTCACAAATCACCCACTTTGTATCATTTCTCCCCCCCACACATGCTCCATCACACCTGATCCCAATCAGTCCAACCTCCTGCACAGTTACGACCAGTTGCCTCGCTCACTGAGTTCCATGAGCCTCATGCGCTCAGCTGCATCTCCACTCCCAAAAAGTGCCTCCACCTCCCCGATTCCTCCACAGATGGTTTCTTCCACCTCCCCTCTCCCTCTGCAGGTTAATTCTTCCAGCCCTTTCCCGGAGTCCAAACACGGGCGACATTTCTCGAGCGAGTCCACTCACTCTCATTCCTCAGCTGAGGACCAGCGTGGAGATGGCATGGGCATGGGCACTGGCAGCACCAGCACCCACTCGTCCAGCTGCCGCTCCTCCCACCGCGAGCGTCGTTCCTGGCAGGACCTCATCGAAACTCCCCTGACCAGCGCCGGGCTCCACTTTCTGCAGACGGCGCCGGGGGAGAGCGATTACGGCGGCCTGATGGGGGGAATGGCAGGAGACATGGGGTTCTATGGAGGGCTGGGCAGGCAGGGGATGTCCCCGGACAGACGCAGACAAGCAACGCTGCCTGTACGGAGACACCACGCAACAGAGAGGGACCGGGAGCGGGACGGGCCCTTCCCTTTGGAGCGAGGGCCGTACACACACAGCCACACACACCGGCGCTCTCACAAACAGCGAAGTCAGAGTCTACCGAGGAACAGAGATCCAATCCTTGGGAAACTCTTACACAGCGCGGCTCATATGGAGGAGAGGAGCGAGGATGAGGAGGCGGAGGGGTCAGCGGCAGACATGCTGGAGGCAGAGGATGGTAAGGAACTGTGTCCACATTGAATCATTGATGTAGTAGCGCTGGAAGGGTTAAACATGATAAATAAAATGAAATGATTGATATTTGCAGGGTTTTTTTTAAACCCTCTAGTCATTTTTCAGAACCGGCCCTGCAGGGCCGCTTTTCTCTGCTGCCTCAGCAGCTCTGTTTCTGCCAGCAGTACACACTTGGAGAGGGACATCTCTGAAGATCTGTCTTCTCAAAACAGCTCAAGCTGAATCAAACTGAAAGAACCGTCTCTCATAGCAGAAATACTAAAGTCCTGCCACTGATTGTAAATAGGATCGATGCCGGGCTTTGACTGGACCGTTCTGGTACATGAATCTAGTGTGAAATAATCGACAGCAGCTGCAGCTGTATGTTTACAGTCATCGACCTCTGACCCAGCCTCAAGTTTTTAGCCTATAAATGGTTTTCTGAGCTCAGCTCATCACCCCATCAACTCTCACTAACTTTCCTGTTGTAAAGGATCCCCACAGCATGATACCACCTCCACTGTGCTCTACTGTTACGCTGTGTTTATGGTGATGTGCAGTTAGTTTCCACTCTGTGTAGCATTTGACATGTCAGTCAAAGGTCCACTTTTGATCAACTTTATTAAATATATTAACTATATTTCTACAGCACCTTCTTCCACACAGGTTTCTCAGTGGCAAACCTGTCAACCTTCAACCAGTTGTTTGTTGCAGATTCTCCCCTCTAAGCTGTGGAGTTTTGCAGCTCCTCTAGACCTGCCATCAGGTTCTTGGCTGCTTCTCATTTTAATACTTACTTTTTTCAGGTGACCAGCCTTGTCGTAGGATATTCATTATTTTAAAAATAATAATTCAAACGACTGTGGGTCATAGTTTCTCCATCAAAGGCTCTCCTTGCTTAACGTGTGTGTTTAGTTGGACGGTCATGTTACTGAGGGTTTTCAGCTGTGCCACACTCTTTGCAATTTATGATAAAAGTTATCTGGGATGTTCAATCCCTGATCTATTTTCTTGGTCTTCATGTTTCTGTTTGATCTCTAGTATCTCTCTAACAAACCTTTGCAGCCTTACTATGCTGCTGTATTTATACTTGGATTAAATGGGCTCTTTGATAATTAGATGCCATTGGAAATATATAAACTGCATCAAGTTTAAGACAACTGGAACTTACATGTATCAAGCCTTTATTTATTTTTTATTCTGCTGTAAATTTCTGCTCTACTTTATGTTGGTCTTTCAGATAAAATCAAAACATAAAAATTGGTTTGTGGTTGATCAAGTTTGGTTTATTATACAAAGATAGTGGAAGCTTTTAAAAGTTACTCATCTTCTGTCTTATTTTATGATTGGTTGTATAGAAATATTTAATAAAAGCAAAATTAAACTAAATGAACATTCATCCCACTGAAACTGGATACTCTTAAAAACAGAAATCTCAAATAGAAAATAGATTTTGATAGTGTTTTTTATTGTTTTTGGTTATGTTCAGTGTTTGGACCATTTATTTTTTTTTATGAGGCTCTCAGTGATTATTGTATCACAAGTGTCTTTTTTTTAGCTTTATCCTAAAAAATAAAAGATTTGAATGCATTTGAAAAAAGCAAACAAACAAACTATATGCTGGCAGAACTGCAAAAATTGAAATTTAAGTTTGATGTTCTTTCTTAAAATAATTGTTTGTTCCCTTGATTTTGGCAATTAAGACAATTTGTCAACAGAATAAGATGATTAACATTTAAAATAAGAAAAACAACAACAACTCCATTATCTTATTTCAGGTGCATAATTTCAAATGATCTTATTTTAGGGGATAAGTGTTCATTTTATTGGTGGATCTTCCTAATTACCTGCTGATATGAAGGTTAAATACACATGTTTTGTAGTTATTTTAAATCCCTTTCACAATACCAGGCTAATGGGCGGACCTGTGGAGCCCACTGGGCTCAGCTGATCCAGACTGGTCCAAACTTTTACCGACTGCAAATCAGGGATGAAGCTAAGTGTAAAATGCAGATCGTGTCTCCAGCTTTAAGCAGATGCTCAATAGTCTTTGACGGTCAGCAAATGGCTCCACTGTGTAAAGCTAAAGCAGTTATTTGAAGAAGTGATCTGAGCTGTGACAAATGATGCTTCTCAAGGACTCAAATTAATAATGTAGCAAAATGTTAGGTCAAAGTTAGACACCATCGATGTACCAGTGAGTTGTTTGGGCGTCGTTCCAGACAAATATCAACAAGTTTATCAGCCTGTCTTGTAGGCTGACCTCCGGCTTGTCTTGGTTCTGGTTCTGTACTATTTCTGCATAGGAATCAGAACCCATTAACTAAGGTTTAAGGAAAAGAGTCTGTAAATAGTTCTGATCCTACAATTATAAATGGACATGGAAACCCTCTGATATAAGTCTTTTTAAACAACACAGAAACCATGAATGTCACCAAATGACCCTTTTCTGGCTCAGAGGTTTCATGGCCATTTGAGTAAATAAGTTAGCAAACAAATATAATTTATACTAGAAATACTCCTACACTGTAATGTGGGCGGGTCTACACCGTGCTTTGAACACAGACTGAGAGGAGAGACGATGGTTCCTGAAGATGAGCGCCCGCTAACGTCAAAGGCTAAATATTTCTGTGATTTGTTCATTATGTGCAGAAACAGAGGCTTTATATACGTCCATTAAAAGCATCTGTAATCTAATGAAGCTTCTCTCGTCATCGGCACTGACTTAAAGCTGGCAGGCCTGTTTTATAGCCAGTTAAAAGCTGCAAACATACAGAAATAAAGTTATAAAGCATCTAATTTACTTTATTTTTCTTTTATTATAAACAAATGACATAATCGCATCTACATATTGGAACTGACTTCTCACTCACCAAAATGGTGCAGATGAGTAGGCTGGGCTATAAAATGTTGTTTTCCAGATATGAGGTCAATTCATTCATTAATAGTAAACATTTTATTTTTTTTAGAACTAAACATCCAGTTGCATTTAAATGTCTGTTAATAAAAGTCATCCAAGCTATTGAACATTTTAAATCATGTAAAGTAACAGCGTAGTGACTTTGCCCAAGTTATTTTGATTGTGCAGAAACCTAACAGTTAGTAACCCAGTTACTTTGTTAAAGTAATAAGTAACTATAGATTGTTATTTTTTTAACTAACCTACCAACACTAGTAGGTTGTGACTAAATCTTAGACATCAGAGGTTGATCTGTAACACTTGGACAGTTTCAGACAAAGATGGACGTCATGTTTCAACAATAAATCGAGTCGGTTTAAATCTGAAGCTTGCAATGATGATGATGGCGATGCTTAATGTTGGTGGATAGAAAATACATGGCATGATTGCACAAACCAGATTCTGACATTGTCATGTTTGACATGTTTAATTTGTTGTTGTCCTGTGCAATCCGATTATTTCCTGTCTGCTTCTCACTTCCTGCTTCCGGCTGTTTCAGACCTGCGGGATTTCAGAATGGATAGCAGAGAGAGGAGGGTGTCTGAGGGAAGGGAGAGACGAGTCTCAGAAGGACGGGATTCGAATCCTCTGGATGGACTAGAGCAGCTTTACCGCGCCCTGGAGCAAGCTAATGTGACGGCACTGGGAGACCCGAAACCCTGCAGTAAACAGGAGCTGAGACGCTGCTTCACCCAGAGAGTCAGGGACCCCCTGCTCAACGATCGGCTCCACCGGGTCCGAGCCCTCCGCAGCACTTTGAAGGTACCGTTAACGAAGTAACATCGTATTCTTACCAAAGGCTGAGCTGAAAAACCTGAATGTTACATCTCTGTCCTCCTCCAGTCCAAAGAGTCGGAGCTGGCGGTGATCTGCGCCCTCCTGGAGGACCCCAGCCTTTGCTCCCAGACCTTCAGAGAGTGGAAGCAGTGGCACAGCGAGCTCTACGCAGACATCTGCCAGCTCAGCCCCGGCACCAACGGCCAGGATGACCTCTCCCCGATGGGGGCACCTCTCATGACCCACACGCACTCCTTCATCGAGACCCACGTGTGAGGCAGAGGGGGAGACGTTAGCCACTCGCACAGCGGCGAACAACCGGAGAGGTTTCCATGAGCTGATCACGACTTGGAGCACGTTCTCACACTCAAACACAGGAACAGACCTTCTAAGATGTGTAAATATCACAGACAGGAACAGTCTGAGAGGAGTGGGTTGAACTTTTGATAATCATGAGGACCCTCCCAGACACAGGGTGCCTATTGCATGCCTGAACAGAAAGCATTAATCTTCCTTTGTCTATGGAACTCGCATAAAGTCGACACGCTTGTCAACTAAAACAGGAAAGAAAAAAAGACTTGAAACCATGTTTGTTTCTTTGCATTCTGTTATTTCTTGTTGTTGTTAGGGGACAGGGGGGAGCTATGTAGCAGCAATACAGAGGAGAAACCTTTTCACCACAGCACTGTACTTTTCTACTGATGAACTTTGCACCCAGAGCCACCGGTTCTCCCCCTCTCTCTACATTTTTTTTCTTCTCATTGCATATCTCGCTGATTTACAGGGAAACCACTGGTACTTCAGGCTGATCTCATGGGAAGTGTGAGAGCGGAAGCTGAGACTGTGAGAGGTAGCCGTGGTTTTTAGCCGTTTCTCTGGGAACCCATGAAATGAAGCATCAACTGTGCTCGCTCCTTTAAACTGTGAAGTGCTCAGACGTCCTGCAGAAGAAGGCTCCTCTGTTTTAATGCAATCCTGTTTCCCCCCCCGACACACACACCCCTCCCTCTCTAGTAGTACTCAAAGACTTGTGTAAATGTGTATACTGCTGTGTATACTGATGTAAATGTTTGAGTTCCACTACCACTGTGATACGCTTCTAGAGGTAGCGGAGAGGAGATGGCGTGTTTGGGTGCGAGAAAGTTTGTCTTTAGTTGTTATCTTGGGTTATTTGTTTTTTTTTCACTGAATGCCAGAGCAAAGGAGTTCTCTTTTTCAAAGAAGTCACTCACTACAAAGAATGCACTTTCTATATCTCTGTATCCCATCGGCTGCTTCACAGGTCTACGTCTCATCAGCCTCCCTCCCATTGCTGTTCAGATATCAGGTAAATGCATTTGCCGTCTCATTTTCTAAAGATTTGTGTACAGTCTACAGATATATTTAAACATAGGAGAATATATAAATCTATTTACATTTTGTGTCATAGATATAATGTAAAGTAAGATGTATTCTATGCCAAGGTTTTTGCCCCTCCCCCCCTTCCTTCACACTGTAGACGCAGGGTGCTCGGCACACTGTTAATCCTCCTCTTGGTGAAATGTTGCATGAGGAAAGATCCGGGACTGGTTAGACTGGACAGGGTAAAATACTGTGGACTAGTTTTTCTTTTTATTTATTAGTCTTGTAGCGCATGGTACATGCAAAAAAAAAAAAAACAAAACAAAAAACCTGTTCAAGAAGTTCTTTTTATAGTATATATTTTCACATTTATCAAGTCTTTTATCATTGCAAACAGTTTAAAGACACACACTGTACAACTGAGGGCGATTTTGTTTTTTCTTTAACAGACGGTTGTGAGTTTGGTCCATGCATAGTGTCTTCCAAAAGTATTCACACCCCTAAAACATTCACATTTCAGTTTCTGATAAAAGTTCTGTTGAGACACTTGGCTCAGAATGCAGATAGAGAGCATCATCAAAATGAAAAACTAAGAGGAAGACTTTAGGAAGTCGCTTAAAGTAATAATAGATAAGAAACACACAAAGAAAATTATTTATCTAGCAGCTGAAAAACATCCCTAGAGAGAAGCATAAAATATTCACATGGGGATTTATTATTACTGTAAGTATTTACATACAGAGCAGCTCATGCTAACAGACATTGGTTGTTAGATGAATGGTGGCTGCCTTTAAAGCTCTGAGAGAGAAACGGGAGGAAAAGCTCATTGACTATGTGGAGTTAAAAATACTACAAGTTTATTTTTATTTACATTTTAGGTGACCAACTAAATCACAGTAAAAGGAAATAGATCTTTGATTTCCTTTGATTTTATTTTTTTACAAATAACTCTGAAAATGATGGCGTGCATCTGTGTTCATTCAACTTAAACACTTTGTACCTTTTTACTGTGATTCCAAACACAAGTTTGTTGGAAAATCTGCAGAGATCAACTGATACAGGTTTTTTTCAGGCTGATGCCGAAACGGATTATTTCGACTTTAGTGTAACTGAATCCCCATTAGTGCTGCAGATTTTTGATGCCCGTATCACTTTGCTTCCTCCATGCATGTAATAAAAATGACCAAAAGATAAAAAAATGTTAAACAAGTCTCAAATTGAACAACAATAAATCTTATCAAATAAAACTATTTAGCAAGACAGTAAATGAAGGGAGCAGCGATGAAACGGCTTCACTTGCTCTCAAGGCATGGCTGTTGAATGTGGTATTGAATCGGTAAGAACATGTATCACCAGATCCTGATGCAAGAAAAACATGCTCATATCAGGCAGAAATACTGGCTGGTTGTTCAATCTCTACTGAAGACTAACATGTTTTCCTTCTTTACAAAATAGATCAAACTCAGTGAGAAACAAAGAGATTTTTTTATCTCTATTTTAGTCTCATCTGAAGACAGAATCTTCGTCCCTGCATTGTTTGTGGCAAATCTTTGTTACAGCAGTATTTTATTTTTATAAACCCTGTTCCAGAACAATAAACTTGTTAGGAGAATAACTGATGTCTACAGAATCACCCACCTGAGCTACTGAACCTCTGCTGCTCCTCCAGAGTTACCAAAAGCATCTTGGCCTCTCTCTGATTAATTCTCTCCCTGACAGTTTAGCTGGATGGTCTAGTGTTCATAGATTTGCAGTTCAACACTAGTTAGTTTTTTTTGGGGGGGGTTTGACTGAAGCGTGGCTATAATTAACTAACCTCACATAACTCTGTATATCTGCAACACTTTATTTCTGACCTTTCTGCCGTCTTGCTTTGACTTGAAGAAGCATATTTTTACCTTGAGTTTTTCCTCTGAGACTACATTCATTGTTTTATTTAGGGTTTTCATAACAAGGAAAGCTAAATCAAACACGGTGCCGTTTATTTTCTGATTTTTTTTTTTACTTTTGGAGTGGCAGTTTCCTAATACTTAAGGCTACTCTGAGTTAACCTATTAAATAAAATCATGCATTTATTTTCAACTACTGGATCAAAGAAGCATATAGAGTTTCCAAAAAAAAAAAAAAATTAGTCGGGTGTCACTACTTTTGCAAGACGCTTTTTAAAGACTGAAACATGTGAAAGTTAAGGTTTCAGTCCGCAGAGAATTAGTGTGCTTACCTAATATTTCCACCCAGGAAGTGGCTGATTCTGGTTGATCATAAAAATGGTCTGTATGAATCATTTCATTTGCAACATCAGGCCAAGGACTCAACGGTGCCCCCCAGTGTCCAAAACTCTGAAAAATGTGTAGCACCTGCTGCATTCAGCACTAAGTGTCCTGACATTCATTGTTACTGTTGGTCTTTAGCAGGTTTTTCATGGCCTCACACTGAACTTAAAGATCAAAAATGTCCACAGCTCATGTTAATTTTTAAGAGTGCCACAAAGAAACTCAACGATGCAAGCACTTCCCTGTGCCTCCCAAATCCTCTCTCTGACAGCAAAGGTCTCACCACACCAGTGTTCCCGCTCACATCTACGGCAGACGAAGAGCTACGATGCAGCTCCACGCTCTCCGTCTGGTCGTATGAAGTGCTGGTCTTCTATCTCCGGCTCCTGCTCCTATGAGCAGGTGGCATACTGTAGATTAAGGAGTTCTGAGAGTATTTGATTTGTAGACACTAACTGTGTTATTCCTATCAGATCTTTTGTGTGTGTGTGTGGGTGTGTGTAGGTGTGTGTGTGTGTGTGTGTGTGTGTAGACCTGCAGAAAAAGGCTGAAAGGGGAGATTCCACTGTGTGTTCTTTCAGGGGTGTACACCTCATGGTACATTGCACAGGTGTGTAAGATGTAAGTTGCACTGCGACATTAAAAAAGGAACATATTGCTCTTTTTCAAGGATGATATTAGCTTACTGTTATTCTGTACATTAAACTGACTAAAGATGCTATTAAAAAGAAAGAAAATGACATTTATTCTTCCTAAAGTAGCCTTTTTTGATTTCATATATATGAAAGTATATAAATATATATATATATATATATTACAAAAAATACAGATTGTAAACCTAAGTTGTTAAACTTTGACTTCAATAAACTGAATCCTCTGCACTATAAGCTGCTCTTTATTTCACTTTTATTTGTTGGCTGGTGAAGTATAAAAGTGTCCATTTAGAAATGTAACCGTTAAAGATATTTACAAATTAGTGACTATAGATTAATAATGCACAGAGAAGGAGAGATTTTAAGGTCTTATTCTGGTCATTCTGATAATTGTGGTATTTACATAGCTAATTAAAACATGCATAAATCATAACACAGATGAGCAGAAATTACAACCTATGGATAAATGTTTGATGCATAAACACTATTATGTGTTGTACTACCCTATGATGTTTATCACAACGGTTTTAAACAGGTGAGTTTTCAGGCCAATCAAATGTAGTTACTGTATATCATTGTCATTAAAACAGGCAGTGATACGTTTTGCAAGAAGGCATTCACTTTACGCTGCTAGTTATGACTTCTAGCTACAGGCGTTGGACAATGAAACTGAAACACCCCTCATTTTAGTGTGGGAGGTTTAATGGCTACATTGGACCAGCCTGGTGGCCAATCTTCATTAATTGCACATTGAGCCAATAAGAGCAGAGTGTGAAGGTCCAATTAGC
>JAUZNJ010038383.1:0-11105 GCA_034780135.1 Jordanella pulchra
ATGGGCCTGGGTCTATCTCCTCTAGGTTTACCAGTGCGGTGAGCTCTCTCCATCTCGATATTATGTTGAAAGTTTAAAACCCCTCTTAAATATAAGGCTTTGATTGTTAGCTTGGTCGGAGCCATTTTACATAATGTTACATTAGACATTTTGTGAAGAAAAATAAGCTCACATACTTTTCATTAGTTTAGATTGTGTGAAAAAACCAAGCACATGGAGGCAATTGCTGCAATTATTTCTTAGACAGCCTAATTTTTATGCGTGCTGAATAGCTTTGTTTATGTCACTTTAACCCCCCCACCTTCCTCTGAGCCAGTTTGGTGTTCATTTTCAAGAGTACATCTTACCAAATCTGATGTAGGCAGACTGTGGTTATGAATAGAAAATAAGTTTATAAAGATAAAAAGAAAAATATTGATTAATGGAGATTTTATTAAGAGGCAGAAGTTTAAAAAGTCTCTTTGGCAGCTCATTGTAGAAACACTGATAAGCTTATGTTCTGATATCACAGCAGTTTTAAATGCAGATTCTATTTTCTTGCTAAGGATCTTTTTATGATAGTTTTTTCTTGTTCTAAGATCCATAGGTTGCATTAGTGAGATGGTTTGTTTTTCTGGATTCTGCTTTCTCTGACAAAAAAACAGAAAACAATCAGATCCATCTGAGCTCTGGCTTGGAAACTAAAAGCCAGGGTTGTTAGCCGAAGTGCGGAGTGGGAATGATGTTGACGGCCTAATGCTATGATGTTGTGGAGCAGGACAGGTTTAAAAGATTAAATTGAGATTTTTATGCTTGCTTTCTCTCGTCTCTTGAGACTCCATCAAAGTACAAAGAGGAAGGTTTTTACAATGTTAGAACTCATACTTACAATTCTCTGGCTTGATGTTTCATGTCTTCATAAAAAATTGGAACATCAACATTTGTTTTAAGTCTTATTAGTTTTATTTTAACAGCAATACACAGTTTCATCCCAGTAAATTAAGATGTTATTGAGTTTTTAGTAATATAATTTAGAAAAATTACATACATTCATTTTACTCAAACTGATAAACTTTCAAGCGTTTTGTTAACGATGATGAGAATCCAAATAAAAACAAACCCAACTTGGATTTAATACAAGATCAACAAAAGAAGAGCTTAAAGATTAAGAATAATAGTAGGACATCAACATGCATTGTCTTTAAGGAGAGTTAGCCAAAAGTATGTCCTAAAGTCTTCAGGCATCATTGGAAAGTTAAATGGAAGGAAAAAGTTTGGTGGAAAAATGCTCACATGAACAATTCTACAGCCTGTGTAGTAAAGCGTGATGAAGAGTTCGGGGTAGCTTCAGAAGCAATGCTTTACATCTTTAAGCTTTTTCTCCTCGATTCTTTCTCGAGAAAAGATCACTAAGAACAAACACTTTAAATACCACTTTATGTAAGTCCCGGTTCCAACACAGCTGAATAAATGATCATCTCTTTGGTACGCCATGAGGGCGGTAGATCCAGTACAACCACCATCTTGTTTGCATTTTGAGCTTTTGAAGCATTCTGGATGTTGATGTCTGTGGATAAATATGTAAAACAAACATAGTTTCTAAGATAATGAGAAAAAAAAAAGAATATTGGTTCTTTTGAAGTCATTTTATTGTAGAGATTCAAAAAAACGTTTCTTTAAAAAATGCTAAAACTTCTTAAAGTGGCTTTTCTTATTCTATATTCAAAATCATTATTTTGTCCTTTATCAGTTTTAGTCACAATGAAAAGCCATCATTGAAGGTGCAAAGAGCCACTTTCTGCAGCGGCAGGTTACAGACCCCTGGTCAGCAACATAGAGGTGAAATACTAATTCAAGCAAAAGGAGCCCCCACCAGGTGCTAAGTGTTTTTTTTTTTTTCACTGAAAATGCTTTTTGGGATGTACTTCTGTAACTTTCTATTTTTCTTCCAAGAAGTATTTTAATTTTCATGTCAATCGTTAAAATCAGCTTAAAAAAAACTCACTTGAAATATGCACCTCTCAGAGGTGAGCCTTCACCAGCAGCTCTTCTTCTTCCTCCATAAATGATTGACAGTTTCCTGCAGCCTTCAGGTGTTTGCAAGCACACGTTATTTTAAGCCATCTATTTGCTGCCCATCAGCTCAGAAAAGCCCACGAGGGTATTTCCAAACAATTTCAAGCCAATCATTTTTAATCAGTCCTATTTCACCATTTACCACGAACTGCAGCTGGATCGTTTTAGCATCACAACACGACTACAGTACTCAGCTCAACAGGGCCCTGCATTCAAAGCATCACATCGAGCTGCTTTGTCTGGAAAATGGGCTGATTAAACTGTCAACAAGTCATATTCCATTACACCATCGGATTTGCATGTGTATGTATGATAGCTGCTATGAGTCATGAATTGAACTGTGGCTGCAGAATCCAAAATGTCTTCTTAATCAAAATCAGCACGTTTATATGTGTTCAGCTGAACTGTGGCAGGAAAAAACTGTGTTAGGATGATGAAACACTGCAGCCCTGTCTTTAAACCTAATAAGCCCTTCATGTTAAGGCCGCTGTAATGACAGTCAGACTGACATTACAGCCCAACGCATGTATTAATAAGGCCGCTGTTATTTCAGTCTGCACACTTGACTGTTGAATTGAATGTTTAATAAACTGTCAGAGCAGGTTCTTGTGGTTGCATGAAGAGGCAGGAAGCCTGGTGAGAGAGTTTATTTACCCTGAGCTTTTCTGTGAGCAGGAACAGATCACAGCACACATCAGTTTCAGTGTTACAGAGATAAACAGGAGTGACAAATAAAGACTAAACCTGCTTGGTAATGTTGGGATTTCCTTAGCTCTCATGAGGGATACCAGCAATCCAAGTATCCATGTTTTATGTTAAGATATGTTCTTGCTGGTGTGGAAACTGTCATATTGATACACATTGGACTCTTGTTTTGTAGGATAAATAAAGTTTAAGGTTAGAGATTTTTCTAAGATATTCATCAGAAAGAACTTGTCCCGAATATGATTAAATCAGTTTCAATTTATAAAATTATAGAGGAAAACTAAAATTTAATTTCACCTATTAATCCAAATGACGTTCTTCCTTTAACTTAAAGTTAATAATATGAGGGAAGCATTTTTCAACATGTGTGGACTCCTGTGCAAATATCTCAACGTGTCTCAGTGAATAAAATTTGCTGTGTTCAGCAGTGAAAGCGTGTCTCTGTTTGCTGCAGAAAACTTATATTCAAAGGTAGAACGTTAGAAAACTGTTTGGTACGAGTATGGATGTGATTACAAGTAAAAGGAAAAACGTTTCTGGAGGATATTAGTGTCAGTTCTCTAAATGTGATGTTTCAAAGACTCACTGTTCAGTAACCTTTAAGATGTAGTGAAAAGAAAACCAGCTACAGGAACTGAGACCTTAAAATATGAGCAGAAAAGGTGAAAATTGTGCTTAGTAACTGTTGGCAAAGGGAACATTGTTCTCCCCAGTGTTCAGAAATAAGAAAATATTGCTGAAAACCAACACAGTAATCAATTCAATTATATGGATCATCAGTTTGCAAGACACCTGTAAGTTTATTCCAGGGTGGTTCAAAGTTTTATGCAGGTTTCCACTTATAATTTTATGCACTCAAGTAGTGTTTGCACAATGCAACAACTCCAGGATCAAAGATGGAAGAAATTTTCTTTATTCTACCGGTTCAAACATAAGAGCGATGAAGGGAAACAAAAGACCCCCCAGTCAACCTGAGATCAGAATCAGACATTTTTTCTCAGTACTCTAGGGACCAAAATGTATCCCTATCAGCTGATCTAAAGGAACCATAGATAGATCAGGGGTCAACAACATCGGACTCATAAGCAGCAGAAAATCCCCAAAGACCGCATGAAGCGCCCATGAGCAATCGATGTTTATACTGTATTCAGTCTTATCCTTTTGGAATCAAGTATTTCTTCTGTTTCTTCACACTAGATCTTGGATGTTTTCTCATTATTTCCTCTACTTTTCTGGGAGGTGTTAACTGGCTTAGCTGCACTAGGCTACTTCCTTGTTTACCCCCTGCTCACATGTGCAATATCACACCAACAAAGTTATTATAACTATAGATAAGCAGCTTTATGTATTAACAAACTGAGAAAAATTAAAGGATAAAACAGAAAAACAAAAAATAATAATACATCAGCAGGATGAGGTGATTTTTCAGTAAAAAGTTGTATGAGTGAGTTACTGGCATATAAATTTGACAAGTCATACAATGGGACTCTGCCCTTTTAAACAGCTTTTTTTTTTATTTAACTCCCGAACTGGAGACTTCAAACCAGTGATACTGAATCACATTTTCCACCTAAAACAAATGCAAACTGATAGTTAAACAGCCAGATACCATATAAGCACAAGAGTTCAAGCTGGACAGAGTTTCCCTCTATAAATAGAGAGACTCTATCAAAACAAATGATCTTTAAAAAAATAATATTTCTTATGTCAGTTTTTCATATAAACGAGTCATTAAAAATCAGAAACGTCTTTTTACTTCAGATCAGGCCCCTTATTTACATTTCACATCCTTCTTGAAGCCAAAACAACCGAAATGTATTTTAAAAGTTAATTCATGCATAAACAGAATTTCTATTGGTCTCTGTTTAGTTGTTTTTTTTTTGTTCATTTCTGTGTCTCAGTATATCTGTCATCTCTTCATCTTTTTTTACAAAAATCATTGAGCAGTTAGAACCACTGGAAACACTGAAACCTTTAGTGCTGCTTAGTTTTCTGCCCCAATTTAGATATCCTCCAAAACGTTGTTGACAGATGGAGTTACTGGACCATGTCTCCGATGCTGGTGCAGAACAAGACTACTCTAATTATTTCGAGGGGAGAAAATATATCACTCTATGTTCGTACCTTTGGAATTAAACTAAATGTTATGTCTTGTTTTAAAATTTGAGCATTTTTTTCCCCCAAAGTTTTGGTCGAGTTTGGTGATAAAATAAAAATCTTAGTGTGGTTTTCACCTCTAGATTAGATTAAAGGGATTCATCTTAATTTGTTTGTTTAGCAAGGTTTTAATCAAAAGCAGGAAACTTATGAAAATTTTAAAACTTTTGGTTTTAATTACAAGCCAATATATTGTATGATTCAGCTTTTATATTCTAGAGGTATAACAACTTCTACTTGTTGAATGCAGATTGACTACATTAGTGAAGCTGCAGCACATTTGTTTTTTTTCTCTGAACATTTAGCAGCTACATTTGTTAACTACTATTGGATTTTTCTCGCATCAAAAATAGATAAGGGGCATCATCTAGCCTGAGGATGTTTTGTGGAAGATGGCCCCAAGTCAGGGGCCGTAAGGTCCAACAATATGGACTGGTTCACTAATTGGCTCCTTGAGGAATTTAATTCAGCACACATTTTTCACCCATTGCTGCATCTTTAAAGGGGGCAGTGATGACCGTATCAGATGAGAAATATGAAGAAATAACTCAATTTTTGTCAAATATCTGCTTCAGGCAGACATCATTTTAAAACATCATGTTGTCACTGAGTTCTCTGTTCAATTTCAGCACCAGCTGGTTAGGAAGCTACAAATGGGCAAATAGTCTTGAGATTATTATTACCAACAATTCACCACAATATCCTAGAGAGATTAACTGAGTTCATCACATTTCATTTGTTTTTTACAAGGGCGGAAAAAAATCAAGAGGCACCCAACTGCAGGACAAGGCATCACCATTTTTACAATCCATACCAAGACAAGCCAAGTTTATTTGTATTTCACAATTCAATAACACAATTCAAAGTGCTTTGCATTAATTAAACAATAGTAACTTTGAAGTACAATATAGCAAATAAAGATGATAACATGATAAAAGAAGGTAGAAAATCAAATAAAACTGTTAAACCTCAACTTTCAAGTAATAATACTTCAGTTAAACAAATGGTTTTTTAACTTTGACTTCAAAGAACTCAGGCTTTCAGCAGTTTTACAGTCTTCTGGACGTATTTTCCATAAAAATGGAGCAGAGGAACTAACAGCTGTTTCTCCGTGTTTAGTTCTGGTTCTGGTTGTACATAGTAGGCTTGAGCTAGAAGACCTGAGTGGTTCTGAGAGGTTGATCCACTGACAACAAATCTTTTATGTACTGAGGTGCTGAGCCATTCAGTGATTTTAGACTAAGTACCTAGATGGTTTTAAACTCTATTCCGTGCTCTACTTTCTTAGTTCTAGTGAGAACACTGGCAACAGTGCTTTGGATCAGCTACGGCTGTCTGTTGGACTTTTTAGGTAATACCAGAAGTACTCTCTAAAAGTTAATCCTGAAATAAATTTTAATAAAGTCATATTAAACCCAATGACCTTAGGTTTAAGGTTTCTTTTCTACCAATTTTAGGATTAGGGTTATCCCTCAGGGGAGCAGATGGACTGAAGGTGTTAAACTAATTTTAGGTATTAAATCTGAGTCTTGGCAACAGAACAGAATCCACTGATCTGAGGTTTCTGTTTCCTCCAAATCTCCGTTTTGTTTTATACTCATACTCGTATTTGTCGTCTTCTGCTTTATCCAGGACCGGTCTTGAGGGCAGCAGTCTCAGCAAAGACTCCCAGACTTCCTTCTCCCTCGAAACCTCCTCCAGCTTCTCTGGGGGAAGCCTGAGGAGCCCCCAGGCCGGCTGACAGAGATAGTCCCTCCAGAGTGTCCTGAGTGGTTCCCTTGTCCTCCTCCTGGTGGGACGTGTTTGAAAAACCTCCCAAGAGGGTTAATCTAAATCTTCTGGCTTAGCTCTCTCCTCATTGTAACAGGCCAGTGCAGTGTCTACATCTTAGCAGCAGCTGCCCCGATTCGTCATTTGATCTCCTGCTCCCGCTTTTCTTTGTGTTTGACTTTTATGGCAAAAATATAGATGTTCAAGTAAACAATAATAAAGAGACATGTTTGAACAGACTTCAAATATCTCTACACTCAGCAGCCAGGTGACATTTGTGTAAAGATCTTGAGACTTGAGTTTAAATTATTACTTTGGATTGCCTTAAGTTTTGAAATAGAACATTTTAACAAAACAGTTTTGAATGAATTCAGATGAATTACCAAACCGGTGTGCACTTCAGGTATGAGTATGATACTCTTTAAAAAATCAGTAGGATTTACCTTTTAGGGAAATACCTTTTGATGTACTGTATGCAACAAATGCTTTATCCTTTCTTTCATAATATGCATCAATACAATCCACCATAATATTTCAGATATGGAGGAGAAAGAGCAATTATTCAGCATTCTGCTGATGCTCATTGAGCTGCCATGACAGATATGACTCATCAGTTAATGACTCTCATCCGGACAATGGCGACTGATGTGCCCCGTAGGCTGTAGGATGAGATGACTTAACATCAAACGTGTTTGCATCTATTCGCTGCCGCGCAGCACCTTAAATAGGGGTAAGGGGAGCTGCGAAGTTGGTTAAACATCTCAGCATAGAGTCCAATGTTCTTCAGCTGCATAAGGATGCAGGACACATTATCCTTCAGAGTGAAGGCAGAGCTGTTGCCATGGGGAGAATGCTTGGTCTGTAATATTTGGGTGGACGGCACGTGTCAGTGTGACATTACACAAGTATTCAAAATTTCTCAGTAGAGCATTCAATTTCAAAGAGATCATCTTTATTCATGGGGACATTCATAGACACCAGCCCTGTTGTTGATAAGCACCTAAACCTAAGGATAATATTGATCGTGTTCAAAGCACCAAGCAGTTACATGGAAAGCTCCCTGCCAGGTCAGAATTACCTCCATTTCTTTGACATTAATTACCTCCTCAGCCAGCCGATTCATCTGAAGCCTTCTGAAAACTAATCAATGTAAAACAGGTTCACTGAAGAAGAAAAGAGTCTAAAAGCTGCAGTGGGCCTAAAGGACTGATTGGAAACCGCTGTGAGTGGACAATAAACTCTAGTTTTAGTCTTTATCATGAATGATAACATCAAACTAAGGATGACTTCATGATTCATTCATTTATGAATTATGCTGCAATATAAAGTGCTGCTGTTGGTAATTTTACACACCTCAGATTGAAGCAATAGTTACCTGTTGATTCTCCTTTCTTACAGATCTGAGATGTTGAAATGTATCAGTAAAATACTCGAAAAGGCTCCCTGTGTAAAAGAAAACAGGCTGCAGCTTTAGATCCACAGTACGTGTTACTCCTCTTCCTTAACCCTCACATGCAGAGGTTTGAGTTCAGCACACACTGGTAAAGGTTGAAGTGGCCAAATGTGTTTCAAAGCAACAAAGTGATAGAGGTCTGAAAGTCACCCACAGGTTCTTCAGATGGGTTCTGATGAGCTTTAAGCGGTACTCAGAGCAGGGTCCAAGGGTTTCAAGACAAGTATTAACCAATAAATAATAGATATTCTGAACTTGTGGAGATATGGTATAAACTGTATTATTTTGCAGTTATTTTATGCAGTTATGGTTCTAAGTATATATCCAGTCATCCTTTGCAGGATTAGCAACTTCATTTTTTTTTGTTGTACTTTCATGACAGCATGAAATTGTTTCAGATAAAGATTTTTAAATCGATGGCTTGATCAATATACAGCAAACTGGCTGATTTTCAAGCCGAGGAGAAATGTGTCAGCAGTCGCCATGATAAGAGCTGTCCGAATCCTGCTGGCTGTTAGGTGGGAGTTAGGAAAAGGATTCTGGATGCTTCCTATCATAGATCATTTGGCATATGGACCTACTGATGTTCCTATGTGGCACTTAGGATCTATACCCTTCATATGTTTCGGGTTTTACAATAAAGAGCTTCAGGAGTTCACTACATTTGTGTAACTTTTATTTTTGGTAGTTCTTTCCTGAAAAGCCTCAGTAGAGTTTGCTTAGCATCATCCACGTGTATCTCTGTCCTGTAATGACTGTCATAAGCTTGAGGCCTGTCCAGATTCAGCACAGCAGTCCAGATTTCCTTTCCTGGACAGTTTTTCCTCTGTTGACCCATCGAAAGGTGAAGGAACAGAAGCTAGGAACAAGAGCTAGGGGCTACCATTTGGTATATTTACAATCAACTCAAGTTATTTGTATTTTGCGTCGCAGGACTTTACTAATGTAACTTATTAGATTCTTCTGTCATCAAATTTGTTGTCTAATTTTGACCTGAGTTAAGTCTTTAAATCAAAGTAATCAAATGAGCGAATCTGTAGGTCTTCTCTATTATGGCTTCATAGTCACATGTTTATTTTCATAACATGATATTTATTATTTATAGTTATAGCTAAACAGACAAAAATGCAAATATTCTGAAATGTAAACAACATATCAGCATTAAAATGGTTAAAGAACTTTACGTTATTAAAACAGAAGAACATTTCAGTAGCAAAGCAAAGAATAGAAAAGTTGGATACGATAATAATGTTGATTTAGTTGATTGTTTAAACTGATCAACAGTTTAAATAAGTGAAAGTTTCAGCATTTTTGCAGTTTTCTTGAAGTTTGTTTTTGATCAGTACTAAGGTGTATTGTAGATAATGTTTTGTTGTACAGTGTCCTTTGGTGTTATAAAAGGAATTTTGAATAAATGAATTCATATTATCATTATTTTTAGTAGTAGTAAAACTATTATTATTATTATCATTGAAGCAGAAAATCTGAATGTTGATTTAAGGAGACATTATGTATGTTTTATACTAAAATTACCTTTAAAATAGCTCTTTTATTCAACCCTTTACGACTTAAACATTGTTTGATGAGCAGACTGATGCATCTATAGACCTATGTTTTCCTTAATTTACTTTGAAGCTTGCATGGTGTTCGGCAGATATGATGTCAAACACATCTATGTTGATAAGGTCCTGACCCAGCAAACAAACCTTATTAAAGCTCAAGCTACGAGAACAAGCAGAAGTGGGCTGCAGCTCTGTGTTTTGGCCACAGGTAGCAGTATCATTAGAAAACTCTCTAATGCCTCTGTAAGTATTTGATTCAGATTATGAGGATGCTGAGTTGAGTTTAGGGTCTGGAAGATTGAGACAACAACAAATGTTGGATTTTTGGTTTCACGTTTGACCTGATTTAATAGCAAAGTCTCTACAGTTAAATCAGTCTTTCTATATATGTTACTATATATGGTATTATTGGCCAACAAGCTATAAGCTGGATTATGTGACGCAGCAACACATAGAAGGCTTTTACACACAACAAAAGTTAAACCTTCTAAAATTATTGAAGTTCTTTTTATTAATCTTCACTCCCTTGCAATTTGAGGGATGCTCAGAGATGTTTTACCTCAAAATATTTTTCTGCAGATAAGTCATTGGTTTATTCATGCATGGTTCTGTGCAACAACTGCAGACATGAGATAGATATTCTATGTTCATAAGATGATAAACTTTGACTTGGTTGGATGCAATGTCAGAAATTCCAGCTGGCAAGAGTTGAAGGAGATAAGCCATTATAAATATGGAAAACTTTCATCTTATTGACATCCCAGGAAATATCATGTTTAATAACATCTGCAAAGTTTTCAGTCACTTCTAGGTGTTTCATGTCAGCCCTCACTAAGAGAAATTACTTCAGCTGCTCCTGTAGGAGTCACATTTTCTTTGCTTTTTCAGAAATCTAAAATCCATCCGAAAACTTTTATCTGCATGGGAACAAAATGTGAATAAAGTTTGGAAACCTTCAAAGCCGAATTGTGTTGTGATGATATAACACAGAGTTCCTGGAGGTTTTATTAGTGCATTCAAACAGTCTGATAGTCTAACGCCAATCAAAAACCTCTCACATCTTAAAGAACAGTCCATGATATTTAACTTTGTGGTTCACGATCTCACCATGGCTCTCAGTTATACCAATATATCATTTAAATTGCAACCCAAACCGAGGAAACCATAAGCAGCAAAGCCTTTACTTTCCTCCTAAGACATTCTCCCATTTAACGTATGAGTGATTTATATTTCAGCCGTACAAAGCAGATGCTTGCTGAGGCTCATAGATGCTATTGGCTGGTAGAAGGTTTATGGAGTCATTGTGGTTGTAAAGTTTGTAAAACTTGTCATGTTTGGGTTTTTAAGCTGTTTAGCCCACATGCAGAACACCACGACACGAGGAGTAGTAGGATATAAAGAGA
>JAUZNJ010038385.1:0-35444 GCA_034780135.1 Jordanella pulchra
TATCTATCTATCTATCTATCTATCTATCTATCTATCTATCTATCTATCTATCTATCTATCTATCTCTCTCTCTCTCTATGTATATATATATATATATATGTAAAATCAGTGTCATGAATTCAATTTTTTTATTGTATTTATTACTACATTTGTCAATTTCTATATATTTTACTGTCAGCTTATTTTTCTCCGTCTTTAATGGAAGCCTATTTAAACTTTCAAGTATAACTGTACATGTCATTATTTGGTTGGATTGCCTTTTAGATTTCATAAATTAGGTCAAAGATGTTAATTATCGTTTCATAAGTTTCTCCCATTAATTTGCTGTAATCGTGGGCCCCTCACTTTGACAGAACCAGTCCGGTTAGTAGACAGTGACTTTATTGTCTTTAAGCATCTCTGCAACAACTTCAGTGGTATCCCTACATTTTTTTTCTCCCATTTAGAGCATTCATTTTTACCCCAAAATGAAGCTCTCTGGCTGATCTATTTAGATATTGGGCTACCCTTCACTTCATCTCCCAATCTGTCATTGTGGTTAAACACTTCTCTTCAATAATTGTTTCATGATAAGATCTTTCCAACTTTTTTTAACAAAGTTGATAAGAGAAGTTTATAGCAAATAATGATCCTCTCTAGGACACAAAACACGTCTCCTTCCTGAACAACATGATGGACAGGACAAACGTTAAATTCATTTAAAATCAGACAATGTCAAAAAGAACTGAAAATGTTACCTCTTTATTTGAGTATTTAACTCCCTGGTTTCAACTTTGCATCAGTTATTGGAAAAGTTGAGTGTACATAAACTCATGTTTCTAAAGATATGAATGGAAAAAGGAATTTATTGAAGGGCACCTTCAATAAATTAGCCCAACAAAAATTGCATCCGAGCACTACTTTGTGATTATTTTCAATGTTGATGTAATGACGATTCCAATTATATTTACAATATTTCATATGCAGCTTTAGCTTCTGAACTATCTGTGCATTCATCAGTGTTTTAGGCGTTTTCTTCTTTGCTGTTTTGCATTTTGTAAATGAACATTTTGGGCATTTGGATCAAATCTGGAAAGGTAATCAGGTTGCATTAGGTAAAATATATTTGCTACCTCTGTGTCTATAGCAAAGAAAAAAAAAACAGAAACCAAATCACAATAATTAAATTAATTGGCAGTTTGGGATCTTCCACAATCATATGAACACAAATAAATTACATTTTCTCCTCAATTATTCAATACTCTAATCTATTGCAAATATCAGTTATGTCTATTTAGTGTTTCCTTTTGTGTACAAGAGAAATTTTAAGAAATAAAAAATATATATGCTGAGAAATTGAATACTGCATCAAAACTAATTGTAATGCAGTCTCACTGTTGCACTAATGGAGAAATAAAATTTGATTTATTCTGTTATTTGTTTTCTTCTATTTTGAATCCAGGTTTTTTTAACATTACATAAATCTGCCTTACTGCACAATAAGAGTATAAAACTGGTACATTAACTGATGTTCATCATATCAGAGTAATGAGCTAAATTCATTTTCGTCATTCTCTCAGGAGTAAGAGGTTCTGTCAGGTCTGTTCAACACTGAACATCCCAGAGAGACACCAAATAAATGTGTGATTTCTTTTCTTACAAGTATCAATTTTCCTTGTCTTTAAAGAAACATATAGATGTCGGGAAGCTCACCTCATTCAGGGTTTTGTCAAAGTGAAACATTTCCTCTAATTATGTATGAGAATTCTGCTACATGTCAGCATTTCTATTGGGCAATTTAACTCTGACTGTGCATGTAACCATTCACAAATAAATCTTAAAAGCAGAAGTAACAGAGAATGGCCTTGTTTTGTGTTAGATTTGGCAATCCTGCACCAATATGCATATCAAAGAGTGGTTTCAATTCCCCCTGTCTTTAAATGGGCTTATAATCCTACACATAATAACATGACTGTAACCACTTGTTGCATGATGCAGGACTTGGCCTCCTCTGTTCCCTCTCTCTTTCCTTCCTGCCAATGCAGCTATAGCAACTGCTGAATGTTCCCCTGGACTCGTTGAAACTCAGGAAATAAGGATTCAAGCTCTTTAAGGCTCATATGTGAATAATTTTTTTTTGCATTCAGGGGGGAGCATTTAGCAGCACATGCGGTACTTACCATTGCTTCACAGCTGTTTTAGGATAAGTAGTCATGGTGCAGCATGGAGGAACCGGGGTTTGAGGAGAGTCAAGTTAGTAGGTTTATAGAGCTCAACCAGTTGTTAGAAAAAGAGCTGCATGAACTGTTTGTTTGTTTTCCCACCATTTAAAAAGTGTAGATATGCAGTCCGTTGATTGCAATTTAAGGGAAAGGGGAAGTGGTAGGCTGAGAACCTGACAACCTTTCATTCTAAGGAGGCAGGAATTATAACCTGTGATAATGTGGCTTTCAAAATTCTTCATCTTTTACTATAGGTGTTAAGGTCAGGGGGCAGCCGATGGTGTACAGGTTGTATGAAGTTATTGGTCCCAGCAGCCATCTGAGGTCCAATCCCCAACTTTCAGACATATTGTGTCCCCCCCATTCTACTCTACACATTTCCTGTCTTAATAATGAAGCCACGACCAGTCACAAAACCTTTAAAATGATACAGGGGAAAGAAACTTCACACTTATGTGATAACATATTCAGCTTCTTGTTAAGTTCTCTAAAAGAAAACAGCATGAAATGTGTACAAGAACATTGCAGCACTGTTAATTGTTTGCCTCCATACTGCTTTTTCCCTGGACCACCCTTGGAGGCCCTTTTTTATGGTCTCTGAGAAACGTCGACACTGATCACTCCCTGTGCTGTCATCTGTTGCTTAGTGCACTTCAGAGAAAACACAGAGACGCTGAATCTTTCCTTCTTTTCCTTTTGCCTTCTTGTTTTTTTTTGTTTTTTTTAATCTTCGGGGCATTTTACAAAGAACAAAATATTAAAGTCTAAATCGGATTTAAAGGTTTTAATTTAGCCAAAGGATTTGAAAGAGTTACAGTTTATTTTGTAGAGTGTAAAAACTGAGCATAATTTGACAACTGTACTTATGACAGCTGAGAGAAAGCAGCTTAGTAACTGTAGTAATAGATCACAGGAGGTGTGTGACCTTGTTCTCACACACATGTTTAGAGAGCTGCTTGGTGGAGTAAAACGTGATCGTGTTCACCTCTTTGTTTGACAGGTTTACATTTGGAGGGCAGTCGGAGACAGATGTTAAAACTGACGCACTGGTAAAGAAGACAGCAAAAATCCACTAGAGAAAGAGCAAAAAGTTGACTTCTTTAGCTTTCAGTACTGTCTCCGTTGTCCCTGTTTCAAGTTTTCAGTGACATTTGGATCAGTATTTGCACATTTTTGTTGTCTCAAAGAAAACAAGACGCCTGGAAGAGTAAAATGCTGGGAAAAGGTTCCCTTCTCTAAAACCTTTTCACCTTTAGCCATGTTTGAATCACAAACCGCTGCAATACATGTTTTTCAGGTCGGGTTAAACTGAAAAAAAAAAGGTATTGATGAAAGATAACCTAATATAGTGGACATAGCAAAACAGATGGGAAAAGGGCAGCTAAGATGGAAACTAAACTTTCAAGCTTACAAGGGAATTACTGCACATGATGGAGACTGAACTCTGCACACCATCCTCATGATTACACTTTAGTGTAGTGGTAGCATTATGTTGTGGTGGATGTTTTAGTTGTTTGCAGTAGGGAGAGAAAAGCTAGCCAGAACTAATAAAAAAAATAGATAAAGCAGAGCTTCACTTCCCAGCATTACAGAATTACAATAAAGCTTTGTAGATGAAACAACATCCGGTTTTTATAATGAATCCACTCAAAATTCACACCTTAATCCAACTTGAATATAAACAGGAACTACAGATTAATGACATATTTGCAACTAGATTTGCAAAAAAAGGTTGTTGAGACAATGCAAACTACTCTTTAGAGACATTTAGAGGCATACAAGCATTTTAAAAACATGACTAATCTTCCTTCCAGTCTGAATTCATTAATTGCATTATTATTTTAGATATAAATATATCATGTCTAATCATGTCTTTCCACATTGCATTGTTAATTGAGATACAGCAGATCTACACATTTGTTAATGCTAAGAACGGCTTATTTATCGGTCTAATATGGTGGGCAGTGATAATGTGCCAAAGACTGCAAAGTCCACATAAAACCCAATGTTAGAAACATTGTCCCTGAATATAATAGAGATCATGCTGAGTGCTGTGTTTAGATTTTGTTCTACTTGTCAGTGTGCTTTAGCACTAGGAAACGTGCTAATCTGAACGCTTTGGAAAAAAGAAAAAGAAAGATCTGATCGAAATGATTTGATGGATGTAAAGAAAAATGGTGAAAAAAATGAGATAAGAAAATCTATTCCCAGATTTATCATATTTAACCCACGAACCAGACTGATGATGGAAAATATAAATACAGTCCTGTATTTCTAATGCACTAATCCATGCCGGGAAGTCACACAGGATTAATAGGAAATAGTAATCCCACCCAGATCAGGTTTACTCAGTTTTTTTCATTTGAAAAAAAATCTTGTGAAATAAAACAGACTTCTTCAGCTGCATGCTCATATATAAAAAAAGAAAATATTCAATTTCCAGTCCCCGAGGTTCACTCTTCACTTCCATTTCTCATGTGTGTTTTAGGGGGTAACATACATTACTTTGGTTTCCTCTGAGTCTCCATGCTAAACTATGTTTCAGCAGTCACCCAGAACAGACCCAGCACCGGCTGTTGAGAACCTTTATAATAATTTTCCCATTTTGGGAGGTTTTCACGTAGCTCCCAGGGTTTAGATAATTTGGCAAAAACATGTCTATTATTTCCTGGATAGTAAAGCTCAATGACTTTATAAAATTGCTTATGCAACCATTGCCTGTGTTTAGCAAAAATGTATTCTTCCCACAAGATGTATGGATGTTAAAAAAGGAAATTTGTCCAAAAACTGTTATTTAAAATATTCACTTGTAGTTCTATCTGTATGTTTTACGGCTGTTGTTTTTTTTGCTGGAAGTGTTAAACAGAATTTTAGCTCCATTCTGTTTTCCATAAATTCTGACAAGGCAGCCCTATACTGGGTTGTGGATTGTTCAGGATAATGTGCAACAAAAAGGTAATGAAGTTATAGCTTGGTCTTATCTCGTCACTTTTTTTCACACTTTTACTGTCCCTCCTACGTAGCTTGTTGCAAACTGAAAATTCCCAGGATTTAATAGAGTATTTTTGGCATAAATACTGTAACAAGAAATATTGATTAGATTCAGTATTATTTGATGAGCATCATAATTCTTTTCTCCACATTAATTTGAAGAACATTTGTTCAATGATCTGAGCTAAACGCCTTTTTTTTATTCATCAATAATGCTGGTGAATTGTAGAAAAGCTAACAAAGTCAGATCCTGTTTTGTTAACTAAACCCATCATCGATCAGTCTTTATTAGACCCTGGCTAAGTTGTTTTAAACCAAGAATGTTTTAGAGCCTGTGTCATTAGAAACATCCTTGCTGTGTTGAAATCTGCAGAAAAGAACAACTAAAATACAAAAAAAAAACAAAAAAAGAACAGATGTCCACCAGTACACACACCCATGATGTACCACCCAACACTATCCCATGTGACTGTTTCCAAACTCTCTAAACTCTGCTGTGTTATTCCCCACCTGACTGTCGACAATAGAACGGTTTTTAATTCATTTGTTTATTTATTTATTTTTGTCCTCTGCTATCATAGCACATTTACAGCATATCAAAGAAAAAGCTGAATTTCTATCTAATGTTTGCCTGAAAACATTAGAAAGCTCTAACGCTTCACTCTACTTTCACTTTTGAAATATAAAATCTGCAGACCATTTCTGTGCAAATATTGAAACATACAAATCATTCTTTGCCTGTGCAACTAATGCTGTATTATTTATGTTCCAGGCTGAGATTCCACTAAGCCTCCATGTGTTGTCCCATCACCATCCCCTTCTGCTTGTTTTGATACTCATCTTCCACAGTCTCACCTGCAGGGGTTCCTGACTGTTTGAACCCAGGCCACCGCTGTCGGCTCTGACAGATTTACAGCTGGTGGGGGACTGATAGCAGCCCATGCAATCTTTTATAAGGCTTTTAGCAGCTGTGTCTATAGGCTAACAGATCCCCTTCAGGGCTAATGTCTTTTCATAAATGCTTTTAATGAAGCCAGCTGGCACATCTTCAGGCTCCATGGTCTGGTTGACTGAGGGAACTTCTGGCTAGTGACTGGGGTCAAGGATACTCTGGGCTCTAACACCTTGAGGGATCCATTTGACCTTCAGAGAAGAAGTCAACTCACCTCTTAATGTTACACCTCAAAAAGTACATGTTTTTATTTTAATTCCTTCCTAGGACTATGCTGAATAAAATTGTTCAGTTTTTTAGCATATGAACTTTCTACTTTATCTAGAGTGCTGACTGTTGGTGTTGTTGAGCAAGAAGAGGCTACAGTGATGATGCCCGGAGGGAATATAAAGAAAGTACTTTACTTGTCATTAGATATTTCCCAAAGCACATAATCAGCTTTGCCTTTGGATGTAAAAAGGTTTTAAACAGTAATATTAGATTAGGTAGGCTCACTGCAGCCACCGTGTAGAGTTTAAGCCTTCAGAGTCACTGAATAATGCCTGTAAATAACAGCAACACCTACATTACAGAATATCCGGATGAAATTAACCTTTAATTGAAACCCACAATCCCAGCACATGTAAAACATAAAGTAAAAAAAAGTTAATTTGATATTTTAAACAGAGCTCAGTTTTTATGTTGTTACAATCAAAGGATCTAAGGTTTGTGTAATCAAAGCAAAACTAAAATATATGGCAAAAATGTAAGGGAAAATATGCATTTAAAAGAAAAACAAATCATTTAGTTTGCCATGCTTATAAAACTGAATATTACTCATGTTTTGTTCTTGACAGTAGCCCTCTGGCTACTTACTTAATGTGGATAACATATGTGAAGAAGGACTCGGAGTAACCAAATATGTAAGCCTAATGCCAACAATAATTACATCTTAATTTCCATGCTAATCAGTTAAACTTTCAGAAACAATATCCACTGGCTTATTTGCAATTCATGTGCTGGCAAGACTGGACTCTTGTAACTGGGAACTACTTTGAGGCAGGGATGATTATACACCTAACTGTTACTGCACCCCTTCTTAGAAAAATAGATTTAAGTGCTGCAGGAATATTCAATATAAATAAAAAAAAAAGTTTTTGCCTACATTCTCAGAGTGAAATATTTTAGACCATTTTAAAGTGTGCAGACTATTCCAGACTGAAGGGACACTTCAGGTTAACATAAAGGACCTTTAAAAAACTCTAAAGCTCCAACAAAGGCAGAATCCTTGCTAACCTGCATTTTTTGCAGGTGTATCTTAGCTATCATGCATGTCACTAATCAACAGTCCAAATTCATAAGAACCACGACTATCCATGTTTCTATTCAGAAAATAAAATGCCTTACTGTATTAAAATAAAAAATGACAAGAAAAGGTTTGAGCAGTTAGAGCTCAATTGGATGCTATAATGTGGTCCTTAATATAATAGCAGGAGGTTATCTTGTCCAATAAACAAACTTTATAGTTAAGACACTTGGCACTGAGTTCCCAGTTAGCCAGTGTATCTGTGTATGAATGTGTGGTAATCTGTTACAGCTGGGTGAATGTTGATCTAGTGAAAAAAACATCTCAAGTGTTCAGTATTACTAGAAAAGCCCTGTTTTATATCACTGTTTTTCAGTGCATCATGATTCAGTCTAATTTGAGCATTCCATAGTATAATACAGCCAAAGTCATTGGATCACATGATACCAATTGTAATTTTTCCATCTAAGAAAGTCCAGCTGAAAGTGTCTACTCACTAACTTTGCAGCAATCTCTCATCTCAAAATAAAAATACTAAGTTTTATCCAGGAGAAACCTCTGACTGAACCTAGCATTTATCAAACATCAGTGTTCTAGATACCTGGTTTAAAAAGAAGACTTTAAGATTTGAGAACATCATCCATCTGATTCCTAATTCTCATCCATTGTGCTGTAGAAATGATCAAAACTCCAAGACAAAACTTACAAAGATGGCACCCGATATATGAAGCCATAAGTAAATCCCATATGTGGCCACTGAAGCTACATAAAAACTACAGTCAAAGTTAAAGTAGAGTTGGTTCTTTCATGATAAAGTAACAGATATGCTGAATATTCTGATCATCTTATATTCATTAAGAGGTCAAACATGGGGTGAAAAATTACTCCTTTCTCTTTTATACACTGAAAGCTTTAAGTTGCACCAGATAAATAATGACGTTTGATGAATAACTTGGTAAAGGGGAGCTTGGGAGTTAACTGCCCAGTCTTTGTAACTCTTAGCAGGAGACTGGCTCCATTCCTGCCCTCCACTGGGCACTCAACCTGAACTTACAAGACCAACCCACAACCTCTAACCTCCATCATCTTGCTGACCTTTGCCCCTTGATCTCTGTCCCATACATCACTGAAAAACTCACAGATATAACTCACATCGGATCAGTGTTTACCCCTCATATTCAAATAACAACTCTTTTGCTTGTGTATTCAGCTGTGCTGCTATTGGTTTACAGTTGAGAGAACAAGAGATTTTTATATGCAGTCGTTTTTGTATCACCGAAAAAAAAAAATTTAAAGAAGAAAAAAGGAAAGAAAAGTTTTCTAAAATAAGAATGAAACATGTGCTGTAAAGGTGAGATGGGTACAGTGTTGTAGCCATCAAAAGTGCTACTGTCAGAGGCTACAGAGCCATAAACAGTCTCACGGCAGCAAGCGGTTACATTGAATGAAAGAAATGACTGTGAAATCAAATCACTCGCTTTGCTGCCAAAACATAGATGATAATTCAAAGTGACGACAAACTAAGCTGAGAATTCTCAAGTTCTTCAGCTGCAGGAATGTGTGTCATAAATGTGACCACGTGTTTAGCAAGAAACAAAAGGTTAAAGTGCAAGATTTCCTCCACTGAAATCAAATCTGCAGACATAAACAAACAAGTACATAGTTTACAATACTGTTGTGCACAATTTTTATTTTTAAGTCTCAATTTCCACTGAGCAGTCATGCAGTCCCCATCTCTGCTCACCTAACAGAAGCGCTGGTTGCACACTAACACGTCCCAGGGGACTGTTGGTTCCAACAAGGTCATAAACTCTTGTACGCACCTTTGTTGAACTTTACAAGCACAAGTTTGGAGAAAAATCAACGTGTACTGCTTATTTAAAACGAATGTGATGAATTACTGAACACACTAAAGCAACTGGTTAATAAGTTAATACACAGATTTGGGCATGAATTATTTTCCAAGACAGAAATAGATTTGGCTCCATGATCCGACCCTTAATAGATGCTCGGCTCTTATGACACCGGCATGCTGCAGATGTGTGGAGTGATGCTTAAAACACCCAAAGGACTTAAGATCAAAAATAAATAACATTGTATTGAGTGTTAAATACTAAGTTTTGATTTATTTAAATGCTTATTATTCATGTTTTGTGATTTATATTCTACCTTTACGGACTTGATGTCAAAACTGAATGTTTCCTTGTGATTTATATAAGAAACAAGTATTTAGAAGCTGCTCTCTATGAGCTGATGGAAGGCAAGTCCTGCAAGCACCCAAAGTGCAATAAGAAACCTGCTTGCTTTACAAGTTGGGGGAAAATGTACCTTATAGCTGTCTTGCAAGCTGTTGACAGTGGTGCTTTGTCAGATCAAGGAATATGTTATACTGACAGCTGCTGCGTGAGCCCTGTCACTTTCTAACGGCTTTCACTGAATTCTGAGAGGCTGAAAGTTTGTTTACATCAAAAAGCAATGTGAGCAATGTGTTTGCTTAGTTTTTTTTTGCCAATTAGAATGAATATTAAACATGATAAACATTTTTTCTATTTGGGACATTAATTATATGAAGATCTGATTTTTTTGTATGGAGATGTTCAATGGTAGGAAAATAATCAGGATTAAGAGAATAAAGTCAGAAAAAATAAAAGCTCTATAAAAAGAGAAGTTAGGGATTTTTTATAAACAGGTTTTGTTTCAAGTAAATAAAATTGATCATATATAACCTCCAATATATCTCTCTGGTTACACCTTTATTTAGTATAAATGTGGATTGGTTGATGCAGGCAGCTGGAGCTAATTGGTAGTCATAATCCAACAATGGTAAGAACCAAATCAGACTTTTAAAGTAAAACAACTTTAACCTGGAAATATGTTATCACAGTTCCTGCATGTTTTATGAACCTTAAACCCATCTCTAAATTTGCATCGTGTCACTGTTTGCAAACAAACAAACACTTATTACACAGAAGAAAAGTTGAGGAGGCAGTCCTCAACTGTGATCTTTTTCCATGGAGCATGAACTGATAACTTCATTTTCAGCAAGTGATTACTGTCCAATTATACAAAATAAGTAAACCAAGAGAATTAACCACTAAATGTAAGATATTATCTGTTTTAATCTTTCAACGGAACCTTGTTCATAAAAAAAAACAAGAACTTGTGGCTGTACAGGATGAGGAGCAGCATATTTAATACGAGAAAGCCAACAAAGTAAGGCTGGGCAATCAGCAGTCTCCTGGGGCATTTTGAGTGGAGCAGCAGGTAGCTGGGGAGCTGTCCAAAGACATAATAGTTCTGATGGGAAGCCAACCACAAAAAGGAAAGGCGGAGGAGAAACGGAAAAGAAGCCCAAAAGCTAAAACAGTGGCCTCTATCCAAACAAATACAAACACCAAATTTAATTAACCTCACCCTTGATTTCTCTCAAATTTCTCCTTGTAGTTAGGCACAGGTATTTATCTCAGGTGTTTGTTCAGTAAATGTTCCATTCAATAAATATGACTGTATACTGATGCCTCATTCATTCATGTGGGTAGTGGAGAAATTCATTGTAGCAAACAAGCATAAGCCCAGTGTGATTGTTTTAATATTTACTGGAAATTCTTTCTGCCACTCCCTTCTGGCAGAAAGTACCCAGCTGTGCTGTCAGTCTGCCACTCAGCTCCCTGCTTTCCTCTTACAGTTCACATTCACTGCGAGAGATCCTAACCCCTGTCAATGACTCTCCTACATCATACAAATCATAATGATTGCTTTCTTACTGTTACACAGCATGTATATTTTTACTTTTTAACCCCAGCCAAAAACTGTCAAAAACCACAGAAATGCACATTAAACCCCTTAAATAGCATATTTCTGCAACTCCTTGGTGACTTGGCTTTGTTAGTGGATGTACAGCATGGGTTGGGTCTAGCATGTAGTCAAGGCTGATGTTTAAACAGTTTGGATGGGAAAATAACTGGTACATAGTAACAGTAATTATCACTTACCTGTGGCGGGTCATAGGCTTGTTTGGTGAGTAGTGAGGGTTGAATCCACCTTTGTAGAGATTGAATCTATTTCCATAGAAAGGGTTTATATGGCCTCCATAGAAAGTTCCTTTGCTGTTCACTTCAGAGAGCATCACCCCAATGACAAATATCTGTGCAGAAAGCAGGAACAATTTGGTCCACATTGTTTTGATTTAGAAAATAGTCTGATTAATTCCAAAGTCTCAAAAAAGCAGGTGCCTGGTGATAACAAGTAAAAAAAAGTGGTAGTTTTAGATCCTTGAGGTATAAAATCATCCCCTGCCACAAGTGAAGTTCTTCTTTTCTTTAGTAGAACCTAAAGGAGACATGGAGCCCAAACTGGTGTAGCATCTTGTCACATGTGCACATCCAACTTCCCAAGTGATAAAAAAAGGTCTCAGTCTCCAGAACATCTAAGTAAGAAAGATAGAGAAAGTGAAGCAGGAAATGGAGAAAATAAGGGAAGTAAAACAACCCAAAGGTGCACTGGAGGAGGGGAGAGGAGTAGAAGGAGAAGAACAGGAGAAAGAATGGGACGAGGGAAAGAAGCCTGACTCTGTCTATAATTCGGTCTCCATATACACACGTGCAAGAGTGTTTGGGACCTGCTGACAAGGCTCGACCCTCCCAGCAATCTGCTCTCTGCAAGAGTGAGGGTGTGTGTGTGAGTACAAGAAGCAGCATGCTGCTTTGCAGCCCCTGAAGGGGCAGGCAGACAGACAGCCGGTATTTGCATATCCCACCCTAACTCCAGCCTGGTCCCTCTGTGTGCTGAAGGAGCTGTGTCGCAGTATTATTAAGCGACTCTTTCAGTGTTTGTTTAGCATGCAACAGAACAGGTTTATTTACTTTTTACTGCCTATTATGTTTTTCTTTCTTTCTCAAATCAAAGGCATATTTTGCCTTCCTGCTTTTCAAGAGATTGTTTTTTTTTGCCCAGTTTTTTTTTCTACCTCCTGCAGAAGCAGCTGTGCATGAGCGAAATATTCCTGTGTGCAACACCATGTGTGGTTCTAGAAGCGGCAGAGCTGAACTTGATGAAGCTACTTAATGCCTTACTGTGGTTAGTAACTAAATGTACCTTCAAGATTTTTGTTCAACATTCACTCCCCTGCTTTCAGTTTACTGACTTATGTTTGATGTTTTTTTTTTTGTTTTTGCTTTTTACAAATCTGAATGCATTATCTAATTATATTGTCTCAGTAAAGTGCCTTAAGATGACGTGTTGAAAATTGGCGTTATTGTACATAAATAAAATGACGTGAACTGGAAAATGTTAACTTTTGTGATTTAATACCTTCTCTGCTTGTCAAATATGACAGGAAATTTTATAAAATCTGTGCACCAAATGAGAATGAGAGTCTCATCTTTGACCTGCTGTTGTCCTATAAATTCATAGTGCATCTTCTGCAGGCAGAGCCTGCAGCCTTTTTTTTTTTACACTTTCTTCCTCTTAGCTTACATCTTAAATACAGACACCTGCCTTGTTTCCTACATATTCTGGATACAATGAAAAGCATTAAACGACAATGAGGATTTAAATTTTTTCAGGATGCCTTTTTGCTGTTCTTTTTTCCTCCAGCTCCAGACACTCTTGAACCCCACTGCAGTCAGAAAAAGGGAAATAAACAGATAAAACTGTCTTGTATTGCATTAGTAACTTGCAGTATCAGGAACGGATGGATGGATGTAAATGTTTTTTAATGATTTTTATGCAATAAAGCTTCATGTAAAAGTGTTACTATGTGAATATTCATAACATTTGTATTAGAAATTATAGTTTTAATATCTATATACTGGTTAAAAATAACTATGTCATAATTTATAGTAATGTTAACACAAAGTTAGATTTTCAGGGAATTTAATTTAATCAACATATTAAGACAATTTAATTCTGACAGAACTCTGTAGCCAGCTTATTTACAACATGTACACTTTTATGTTTCTTAATTTTTAGAGAATCAAAATCAAAAATCAATATGAACCTGAATCAAAACAAGGAACTGGAACAGGTATCATTCAAATTGAACAAATGCCAAAACCTAATCTTCATACTCTGTAAACTTTTTCATGGTTTTTCAAGGAACAACCAATGGAAATTTGAAAGTGTGGCCTGGGCGCCCTCATTCTCTCTCGCTACTAAACAACAATTGCTTACTGTGCTATCTCTGGCTATAATTTACAATAAAAAAAAATAGATTGAAATAAATTTTTAACTGGTCAATGTGCAAAGAAATTCTTGCATAGATCAGGTGTGACAAAACCTTTTAAAATTAAATCAGAATCATAAAAATATGTTTAGATAAACATGATTTGCAACATTGAAGGAAGAGACTTGGAGGAATAGGCAGCCATCTAGTCTTCTCCTTAGTTAAAATGGCTGCTCTGCAACTTCTTTCTTACCTTTGTGAAGACAATTCATCAATGAACCAGTCCATTTCCTCTTCATTTGCAGGTCAGTGGGAAAGAGAAACATTGTCTCACTGTTTGCTAGATACACATAACACAAGTGGTTGATTTCTCGAACAAATGACAGACCAAAGGCCAATGAAACTCAGACACACACACATAATATATATATATATAGATATAGATATATATATATCTATATATATATAGATATAGATATATATATATCTATATATATATATAGTAGATATATATATATAGATATATATATATAGATATATATATATATATATGGTCAGTGAGTGTAGGTATATGAAAAATACAGTTGAGAAAAATTGAAGGATTTTAAAGAGCTTGATGCAGACTGACCAGGTGGGTGAGAAAAGTTGTAATTTGTTGATAGGTCAGACTCTGTGCCATTCAACAATATGGGTAATTTGGTATTGTATAAGCATTTCATCCACAACAGTACCCTTGTCCAGAGATCTCAGATACTCAGGGCAGAACTTGGTGATGACTCCAAGGACCCAGTTTCTGTTAGGAGTATATCCTCAGTGGAGGTCAGTAGCTTCCCATATCCTGTACAACAGTACTAGCAAAGCATTGCTTCCCCTTATGGCGGGGGCAGGTGGTTTGCCAGAAGTGCAGAGGGTTCACACTAGGGTGAGAGTGGTATTTGTTCTGCCCAGCCACTGAACCAGGTGACTCCAATCTGCACAATATAATTCACTGTGCAGATTGGAGATCGTGCACCTCTGGATTTTGGCCTCCGTACTGGACAAAAGCTGTATTTTTTGCCTGAGGTAAGACAGCATTTTCCACGTGGAGCAGCGAACTATGTTTCTGTTTCCAGCTGCTGTGCAAAAGATGAATAGCGATGAAGTACTGAATCTAATAGTGGCAAAAAAATTTCACATGAAAATGTTAAAAATAGAAAACTTTTAACTTTAGTTTAGTACCCAACTCTTCAGCAACTGATGTGCTGACGGGTTAAGAGCCTAATATGTTGTTTCATATTTTCACAGGGAGAAAAGACATATACTGTAGATCCCAGCGGGAAGGTGCCACATTGAGATCCCAGCAGGAAGGTGCCACATTGCCTGAATATTTACCCTGCAGAATGTGCTCAAATAATCACTAAATTTACTAAATTTAGTCACATAAACTTCCGTCTTTATAATGAATGGGTAGAGAGGGCAGTGATGTATGCCATAAAGCAGTCTGGACATTAATAGTTATTTTGTGTGGCAGGCTTACTGCCAGCCTCCTCAAATTTGCATAGTACTGGCAAAAACGACACAGACCCCCTTGAGCCATGACAGAGGTGTCATTAAACTAGTTGTAAGCCGACAAATAATCACAAAAGTTATTTAGCGTTGGTTTAAAATAAACACCTAAAATATTTTTTGTAGTTATTTGCTTTTATTATAATAACCAGGTAAATTTCAATACCTACAGCACAAACAGAAAACGTTTATTTTAGTTAAAATGCTATTTATTTAAGTAAGTTCACCTTTCCACATAACCAGATATTCATATCAAGTAGAAGCTGTTGACATTGGATTTGAGAATGGAAAGATCCCTACAAGCAAACAAACCAACAACAAACAGATCCATTGGTGATCTCACTTCTACTCCGTCAGCCCTGATGGCTGTGGACCAGCTACCTGGGTTCCCACTCCACATCCCGGCTGAAAAAACAACCTACACCTGCCTGCCCCAAAGACCCGGGACTCTGCAGCTTTAAAAGTTTTGAGGCGTACTTTATACCTTAAACTTCATTCAAGTTAGTTAGGTTATCCTGAGCCATTTTCTGCATTTCTGCTGCTGTGTGTTTGGGCTGCTAGATCACATAGGGACCACTTCTCATTCCGCTTTATATTATTTCTATTCTCCCATTCTGTAGTATTTCTTTGTTCAGCCTCTAACTTTATGCTCTTTCTGTTTTTTCTCATCATAGTAGTTCCATCTGGTTTGTTCATGTTTGGTTGTGATGTCATTCTAGATTTAAATATCAGCTGTGCTGCTACCATCAACATCTTTGTTTATAGACTTTGGAGCTTTGCCTATTTTTCAGTGTAGTCCTGTTTCTCTTACTTTTACTAACTGCCTGTGGAGCTGGCTGACAGTTACCTTTTATATCCCTGCTTCTTTTTGTATGTCTGCTTCTGTCTCCTTGAACCCCAGTCAGCCTTGGCAGATAGGCGCTCCCACTTAGCCTGGTTCTGCTGGAGGTTTCTTCCTGTTAGAAGGGAGTTTTTCCTCTCCACTGTTGCTACATACATGCTTGGTGTGAGAGATTGCTGTTGATTCAATGAGTCAATGCAATCTGCTTATTTGCATTAGATAGAAAATGTTTAATCAATTTGTCTCTGTCAAGTGCCTTGAGGGGACATGTTGTGAATTGGCGCTATATAAATAAACTGAATTGAATTGAATTACTCACTACAGATACTTCTTTTAATACATCTTTAAGCATATTTTATAAGGTGTAGGTTTCGAAAAACAACATTTGTAGACACCTTCATCTGTTACTGCCACTGCTGGTGGAATAAAACACTGCAGCTGTACACAACCCCACCCCTTAAAAGCCCAGAAAGTACTGGGTCTCTAGAGGAACCAAAGCTCTAAGAAGATAAAGCCTTGAGAAAGTGAATTTCCCAGGTAAATGTATATGTAAATGTTACCCAGGTTTGCAAAAGCACAGGGCTTTTGAGTGGTGATTGAAAAAGGGCTATTGACAGTGATAATCATATATGTACGTATGTAAACGTCTTTCTTTAATTGTGTATGATATGAATTGCCTGAATAACAAAGAATTAAACTAAGCACTTCAGATGTACTGAGCACTCAAGAGTATATTCAGTGCTTTTATTCCTCATGTCAGAAAGTTATTTCCATCATATTAATGAGGAAATGCTCAATGATAAAAAAACCTTGTTTGGGTGTTTAGATGCAGCAAAACATTGAAAAATGCTTGGTTAGAACCGGCTCACTCAGGCACAACAGAAAAGACTTTCTAATGATGACATTCCAAAACACTTTAGTTAGAGTAATCTACATCAGATAAATACAGGAGACATTTTTTCTATTTTCACAGGGGCCAAGGGAGCTTTATCTGTGATGGAAACTCTCTCTTTTTATAATAGGACCTTAAGGATATGAAGTCATACACGAGCAGGTGTGGTATTGTAATGGGATTTCACAGTGTTTGCACTGACACACAAAAAGAACGCTTTCTCCACCTTTGTTGCACCACACTATCCCCTTTTTAGTTGCATTGTTTAGCCCTTGTTTACTTCCTGAGGGGGGTTCAGGGTTCTGTTTATGTGTCTTTCTGATTTGAAACACTAGCTGTCATTATTACTCATTGCTCCATGCTTTTATTTGTATTCAGTCAATACTCTGAAGAAATACCTTTTGATGCAGTTGTAGCCCTTACTCGTTTTAGTAAATGACACCTCTAGAGACTCAAATTTTTTCGAATTCGTATTTTGCTAAAGTGTTTCCTTCTACCACCAAAAGAAAAGGATCCACTAAGAATGATGTTGCTACCACTGGCCTGTCACTTGAGGTCAGACATGCCCAAAGTCGGTCCTCGAGGGCCACTGTCCTGCAGGTTTCAGAAATTTTATTCTTCACAAAACTGATTTACATTGATAGCTGATTAACAAGCTTTTGCTGAACTGTGATCATTAGAATCAGCTGTGCTGAGGCAGGGCAATCTCTAACACCTGCAGGATACTGGCCCTTGTGGACTGACTTTGGGTACCTTTTCTCTTTTGTGATTAGTAATTAAACACTAAAAGCAGTTCAACGCTATAAACTACTTCTGTAACCTAAGCCTGCTTTAATAATTTCTCCTTTCTCCTTATTACTGGCCTATCTGCAATGGTTCTAGGTCATCTGTCCAATGTTTGGTCACTTGTTTTCTGGTAGTGCTGCTCTCTCTTGTGGAATTCCACAAGGCTGGTTGGTCCGACTAACAAGAGAAGTTATAGTCTTGAACTTATACTATCTCATGGTTTCTGTTCAAACATAGACAGATTAAATTTGTCAAACACGTATTTGTAATCATCTACCTGTTTTTTTTAGAATTCCAACTCCAGTGGATAAAAATGTATTTAAATTCTTTTAATTTGAAGTATGATCTGTTCAAAGTAATAGATTGCTTTTTTATACTCTATCTAGAAGTAGGTAGTGGTATTTTTTTCTTCTGAATCTGAAAAACACTATTCGTCAAGATTCATCCTCCATTTCTTACACCCACTTTAGCTTGTTTTATGCTTAACACGTCCATGTGTAGAAATTCTGTCAGCACGGAGCACCTTGGAAAATTTGTAACTATGTGGAAAACATGGTGAGTGACCAGCAGCTCCTGCTGACGACGATTCGTAAATGTAAACATCCTCAGACATCCTGAGATTCAGCCCATAAAGACAAAAACTATAAACAGATTGTGGAAAAGCTTCAGGAAAGAAATTAATGTGCCGCTCAAATGGCACAAGGAGGCTTTGATAAAGTTGTAATGGCTGTGGACCTTAGAAAACAAGAAACTGTAGACATGATAGGCCACCTCAACAAACCACGCTGAGTAGGGTGAGAAACAATAACATGCACAGCCAAGAGGCCCTTGTTCCAAAGTCCAAAGGGACTGCATTGACCCAGGGCTCAAGTGGGAGAATCTGCAACAAATAAAACAATTATTTGTTCAATCTACAAATATGGTCTCGCGGGAAAGTGACAAGAAGAGACAAATTTGAAATCCAGTTTACAATGTACCAAAGGAATGAGAGCTAACATTCCATATTACCAGAAATAAAAATTCTACTAATAAAACAAGGTGATGGCAGCATCATACTTTGATTTTCTTTAGTAACAGGGTAGCTGCTCTGAATAACTGTCAAATAGACTAGAGAAATACAGTAAAATCCTGGGATTATTCCTTTAAAAGTTGCATAAGTCTAAACACTGGAGTGGAGGTTGACTTTCAGCAGAACCGTGACCATAAACGAGCATCAAGAGCAACACTAAAAGGGTCAAAGAGTTCAGGGATTGTATCCATGCTGTCAAAAGGTACAATTCAGGGCTTTAGGGATAGAATGACAGACTGTCACTGAATCTAACTATAGGGACTGTAGCATTTAATGAGCAGTACTTTTTTTTTCCAATTAAGTTTTTTTAAAAGACATTGACTCATACCTCTTTACATACTGCTGGAATATTGCAGTGATCTACAAAAAGGCAGTAGAATATTTTAAGTTACAAAACTGTGAAAGACCTCAAGACTCTAAGGTTTTAACATCTGAATTTTGTTAAGCCAGCCTGTTAATGAGTTTAAATTCACACAATGTTTCTGTCACTCATCCAACTCTGTGTATGTTTATTTTTGTTGTTAAATGAGAACCTCATACAGTGTATCCCCTGTGCTGCTGCTGATGTGAAATCCTTTCCTTCTGGAAACTCTTTATGAGTCTAAATGATGTGTATATGTGCACATGCAAGCCGTACACAATCTGCACATGTGAATATGCATGTGTGCGTGCCCATCAGTCAGTGGCTGGGCAAACCCAGAGGATTGCGTCACATGCATGAAGCAAAAAGCAGCCCCTGCCAGTAAACTAGTCTTTAATTGCTTTGCAACTGAGAACACATTGCATTGGAAACAAGGGGCTCATTGTAAGTCCATGTTCATCCAAACACACCTCATATTTTCTGCAGATCACTGACCCCCTTAATATTTACAATAAAATACAAATCAAGCATTTAAAATGTTTGTATACACACTCACATGCCAACACTCCTAAAATGCTTGCTTGCACCTCTATATGCAGCTTTTTTTCCAAGTAGTAGGTACGTTTAAAACAGCACGGATTAAACTGACCTTGGTTTGCTTGTTTTGAGATTTTTAACATTATTCTCCCGTGATTTGTCCTGAAAGCTCTACATCATGTCGTCATTTGAAATAAGGGATGGAGAAACTTGTCCGTGTTTCATGATAAAATGAAGGTTCTGGTGGTGGTGGTCTAGCTATGATGTAAACCAGATGTGGTCTAAATGTAGACTTTCATACCAGCTTGACGGTGAAAGAGCCTAGTGTCTAAAAAAAGGTTAAAGGGAAATTATTACTTTTCAAAACATTTTAATATGATTTGGTTGAAACAGTTAGTTTGAAGAAAAGATGGGGAGATTTATTTTTCTGAAAAAAGCTACCTGACTATTTCTCTGAATACTTAATATTGTGAAGGAACATTCCTTTCACTACACAACAATTAGCTTAATTGAATAAAGGATTTCTGCTTGATTGAGCACTCTGCCTTTATCTGATTAACCTTTTTACAGTGCAGATATTTGTGTGTACAATGTGGGCTGTGTTTGGGGCAGTCCAGATGTCATTCCCTTGCAAACTAATGTGTCCTCTCTTAGACTGCCGGAAATGCTGCTGAAGTGAAAGAAAAGAGCCATTCAAGTGGTCAGATATTTCCAGTCGATGAAAACAGGCAAGGACAAGCTGAAAAAATAGACATCTCGAGTCTGCTCAATGGACATACAACTTGTATTTAACGTCAGTAATCTTATCTCATTAAAACTGTTTTTGTAAGACTGGACATCATAATGTACAGTATATCTCCTCATCTGAGCCTTCAGTGAAGTGGAATAAAAATGCTGAAATAAGAAATTAGCCATTAATTCTTTCCTGATGTAACAAATCCCATGAAGAACTTTCTGTGTAGGTCTCATTGCTTTATTTACAAGCCAAAATACCTTCACTTAACTACTGCACAAGTATAGTATTTGGAAATAAATAGTCCCTCGATTTATGTATGTCAATTCAAAATGAAGTGTTCTAAGGCTTGATTGCACAAAGTGATATTTATGTGATTGGTTGCTATGACTTACAGTTATGTTTACATTGTAATTTAGTAGTATACAGTATTAGTTTATACTGGAAGCATGAGCAAAAGGCCCTTCAACATCAGTATGCCTAAGCTTACACAGGATCAACTTTGCCAGCTAACATAAATATTAGTATTCATTTCTCACCACAATGTTAACAACAAGTATAGAGATGTTACAATTTATCACGAGGCACTTGTCAAACAAGTTCCAGAATAAAAATCACTTCACCTGCTACCAGGGATTCATTGAAAATAAAAGAAATGCCTGGACATCTGGCTAAAAACCGATGATTACTGTGTTTCATTTTCTTTCTCAATAGTTATTAGATATTGAGGGTAACCCTTCTCTAATATCATCTATTTTTCACCAGTATATATGTACATAACTACCCTTGGGAGTTTGAGGACATCGCTATACAGAATTGAAAAGTATTCATATACATAGTCTTAAAATCTTAAAATCTATATGATGAACTATTCTGTTAGAGAACATCAGATAACAAGCAGCATCCTGAATAATAAAGTGATAGCACATCTGTTTAACCCCATTTATAATAACCACAAGGTTAACGGAAGTGATTTTCAATGAAAAATAAAAACAAAGCACAATAAATAATGAAATGAAATAATGTCAATTTTTATTGTCAGTTTAATTCATAAAGGACTGTTCCACAGATAAGGTGCAACAATGGCATATGCGCAGTTTCCTCTGCTTGTAAATCTTGTTCTGGGAACTTGCTGGAGTAGTTTATTGTTTGATTGCAGTGTTCTGAAAATGGATTTGTCCTTCGGAAGATCCTGGAAGTAAGCTCTGACTTAGCCATTAAATTCTCAGCCCTTGAAGAATATACTGTTTAGGTAAATTGCCGAGTGTTAGGTATTGTACAGTCAAATATTATTGCTGTTCAGTCAGGCATTTATCAAAACTCACAATGGTATGTGCAGTACAGGTTGTGTGTTTTCATAGAGGGACTAGTCTGATGTGTCCAAGCACTGGATGGAAGTGGGAACAGTTGTAACTTTCTCCATATGTGTCAGACACAATCTTTACAATTTTTCCTCCTTGCTCCTTCTGACATCTTCCAACTGCAAAACAGAGATGATGAGGAAGGATTACTGTTATTTAAACAAGGTCTCTTTCACTCAGGGTCAGTGAGTTTAAGATTCTTACTTTGGTTTGAGTTGGGTGGTTAGGTGGAAGCAGTTTGGAATGAGGACTAGTAGACTGTCTCACAAAAATGAATCGATCAAATAAATTGGCCTCAGTTCCTGTTACCCTTTTCCTGTTTAAGGCAGAGCTTGCTCACAATGGAGTCTTTGTGTTGTTTTGTTGGTTGTCTGCCATGCAGTATGGGGTTAAAAACAACACAATGACTCCTAAAAGTTTGCAGACACTGTAAGTACTGCACTTCTATGTTTATTTCTTATAGGCACACTGGATAATTAAAATGCCTGGGAACACTCAAAAGCTTACAATAATAAAGCTTATTTTCATTTTCAAAATTTTTTATTGATCATTTATCGTTCATTTAACCAGTGCTTAGATTTTTAGATGACTTGGTAATGATGACATAATTTTTGATAATCAAATTGATTTATGTGGTCTTACGGAAACTTGGCTACAGCAAGAGGATTATGTGAGCAGAAATGAAGCAACTCCATCTAGTTATTTAAATTTTAACATACCCCAAATTTCTGCCTTACCCTAACCCTAACCATTATGGGGTCATACCTAACCCTAACCCCCCCATTCCTCCCTCTGGGGGTTAATGGGCCATGCCTCCGTACACTTGTATTGTGGCCGGCCACAATACCGCAGATGCAGGATATTGAAGCGGCGTGTGAGTGAGCGGGCTATGGCCACGGGCTGTGAACCCGTCTAACCCCAACCTAAGCTCTCACACTGACAGAATATCTTCACACAGCCAGCCAGCTTGACTTATTTGTGTGCCTACACCTGAAGAAGACGTATTCTGGTCGAAACGTGTTTGCTTTATTTTCTTTTTATTTGGCACACCTTCCTTAGTTTTTTATAAATAATATAATCCTTTTTCCTCTGTTTTTACACAGAGTGTTTTTATTTTTTTATTTTTTAGAACCTGCAGAACTAGAATTTTTTTATAAAAAATAATTTAAAAAAATTATATCGAGGAGTGGATGGTGGTGCGCCGTGGACGGCGACGGACACGGAACCATCCAGATTTCTGTAACCGTGATGGATGGGGGCCCCAAGAATGCACCTCCCCGCACCTTTAGGAGAGGGTTTCGAACCCCACAACCCAACTTAAACTCAATTCGCACCTCAGTCCTAAATGTGACCCCTGACCCTAAAGCAGCAATTCCCCATGTGAAGCTTCGGTTCACTTCTGGCTTGAATTCAAAAGAGGAGCTCTATCGGTTCCTCTTCAGACTGAGTTGTAAGTGGACCAAGACAATGTGAGAAACTGTGTCTGTCCCTTTTTCAGAACATACATTACCTATGCTCAAACACAAAGTATCAACTGTGAAACAATATATATATTAGCCAGTGCTCTTGAGAAATCTTGTCATTATTTTAATCATGCCTGGTATAAAGTAATTTCTAGAGCTGCAAGTGGAAGCTTGTAGGATCTGTCTGTAGTTGGGAAGTTGAAAAACATTTAGTGAGGTCTGAAAAACATTTGTAAATCTGTGAAATGTAGGTTGTTGCCTCACTTATTACATTTAGTTAAGGTATATATAAATGTGCAGAGTGAAAATCATCACACGCATCCAAACACTAATGCTAACCATAATTTCCATTATAGTTAAATGTGGCAACAAACTGTTGTTTATTACAGACTAATTGTGACATCCTGGGTATTAATGAACTCAGAAGACTCAGAAGTTGCTGTTGCTATTTGTGCATCCCAGTATAACCCACACCTCACATATGATGGACTTGTTAGTTGAATATGTGGTTGAAATATCTATATCTTTAATTATTTTATTGCTCTGTCTCAATGTTTTTCCAGGATACCATCAATGGAGCAATCTGTAAAACCACCTGTTGCCCTTTACTGACAGCAGTCCTGTATATGTTACATATTTCCCCAGTATCTATTTAGAGTGAATTTATCTTACATTTTTGTATGGCTGTATGAGTAGATTTTGCTTTCCATCCTACAAGAAAGTCTCATACATGGTACCTTATTTCATATCACTCCCAAATGCAGAATTTGAATTACTGAGTTAGGTCCAGCTTTCTTAAATGTAGTTTTTCTGTCAAAGTTCTTCTCTCAAATTTATAATGGTGGAATTTTTAAAAGATTTTGACTTGTTTCTGTCAAAGTTGTTATTTTATATGCTGTTATGTTGTAAGATGGAGTCTTTAGAGGGCTTTCCTCTTGATCTTTTTTGATATTATTTTGACAAAGTTTGTGCATCATATATTTATAATGTAACTCATCTGTTTTCCTATGGCCCCCAAAAAATCTCCAAATCCTGTAGGAGATGTTTCTGTTTTTCCAAAGTTGAACAGTCTTCATCAGTCAAGACTAGGTAAGTGGAAGCAAGTGTTACAAATTAAAATTATTCCATTACTCTCTCACTCACTCATTTTCTCCTCCTCGTTGCTCAATTTAAGCTCACATGGGTGCTTAAGTCCATTCCAGGATTCTTTGGAAAGGGTCGATACTGCCAACATCTATCACAAGGTCTAATATATAACTAATAGTGAAACTCAATTCCTTCCAATAGCTTAAGCACACATTCTTTAGATGATTTGTTGTCATGTGACATACATTTTGTAGTGTAACAACTAGAAATGTGAATGTATTTCACTTGTATTTTTTTGGTGGATAAAGATTAATGCAGAACGGAAGGAAAATAAAAGATTCTAAAAAGTTATGTTATTGTTTTTGCAATGTTTAATAAGAATCCATAATAATAACAAGAAGAAGAAGAAGAAGAAAAAGGTTTTAAATTAAGTATTTGTATTTGCCCCTGTTGCAAAAATACCAAAAAATAAGACTAAATTGCAACCATTCACCGTAAAAAAAATCTAATCATTTAAGAGTCCTTTAATCTCATTAATCTAGCTGTTGAATGCCACTTAAGTTTATTAAATGACAATAATAAACAAACAGCACCATGAAGAACAACCAGAACTCCAGGAAAGTCAAAGAGAGTTAAGAAGTTAGGCCTAGAGTGATATACTTAATTGGAGCAGTATTTATCTGTAGGGTGCCCCTTAACACCTACCCAAGACACAAATTAGGATTTTATGGAAGAATGGTGCTTTGCAGCGGGATATAAAAAAGGAAGGATTGGTGCAGCTACCCCTACAATGCGGACACTTCACCTTGTTGATTGTTGCCAAGAGTCGGCCCGATCACCAAAGTTGTTGCACAACTCCAATATTGTTTCTCAAACGACCAAAAATCACACAGTGCATGCCGAGCCTAAGCTGGATATCAATCCTCAGGATACTGTTAACATTTTTTTATGAATAAAGCTTTTTAAAACATCTATTACATAAACCTTCAGTGATTGTTTATGATTTAAACAAGACAAATCAAAAAATGGGTAATTGAAATTGCAAAGCATTGCCTGGTTAACGTTACCTTTTGCCCCTGGCCATATAAACACTCATCACATTTCTATGTAGGAAAGAGGGGGCAGGACATAAAGAGCGGGATTTTTGCAAATGTTAAATGCAGGTTTGTGGTTTATGAAGACCTTAGATGGAAAGTTGTGTCTCAAAAAATAAGTCCATAGCACTTTATTCACCTGAGGGTCTTAGCCGCAACCTCATTTTCCATGCTGGTCCTCTTCTTCTTCCTTTCCCCAACATCATTTAAGATTTTTGTTGCAGACAACCCTGCTTAAAAAAAGAAACTTGCTACATTCTGTAACTTTGCTGATCTGCCTCTCATATAAAAATAGTTAAATAAAAAGATTTGAAGAGCTGCAGATGCTTAAACTAAATAATTTTCACCACAGCTGTTAACACTCATTAATGAGAAGTTTTACTTCAGAACTTAAAGTTAGGACTTTAGTATCAACTGTGATTTACTGTTTCTTTGAATGTGTGTTGAGTTTATGATTTATAAGCGGTACTTAGTGGTGAAAAGGACAAAAGTAAATAGGAGCATTTGGGAGGAACTGAGAGCCAAGATGGATCTTTTATTTTGCCATGAGCATATTGAAGAAGGCTTTTATCACTTTAGATGAATTGAGACAATGTTTATTTTGGTCCATTTGCCCCAGAAACACTCACATGCAAGTATTTGTTTAGTGCTGCTTTCAATATTCATCCATTTTACAAATTTACTGCCTTTGGCAGTAAAATTAAATCTGAACGTTTTTGTTTGTTTGTTTTTTTGCTGCTATTATTTGTGTCATGGTGTTACTGTCAAGTCATCAGCCTAAGTGTCTCATCACATAGCACTGAGCAGAGCGGACATAGTATAACGGGACTCATATGTGCTGCAGTCAACTGCAGTAAATGCCAATAACTCTGGCCTGAATACCTGAGTGAACAGAGAAAGGGCAAAAAACAGCAGCCTCAAACTGACAGGCACTAGACTGAAGTACATCAAATCCAGAAAATATTATTAACCAAACAGAAACTATATCTTATTTTTATTGAATATATTTTTAGATAGTTTAGAATGAATATGATTCAATGAAATGCTTTACAGAGAACCTTAAAGGAATTTGATTTTGTTTCTTCACCTTAGATTGATGTTTTTGTAGAGTAATTGTAAGTAATCAGTACTTTACTTGCACAAGAATTTGAGATAAGATCCTATAGGTTTACAAGGTAACAAATAGTCAGAGTTAGACTCTTTCAACAGCAAATATTAAGCTCCCAGCACAAACTCATATAAATGAAATATAAGAAATGTACATATTATTGCTTTTGCATAATACATTTTTATGTATTTCCAATATTTCATTTGAATAACATAACACTGATCCACCATCACATTGTAAAAATAGTATAATGCTGTAAGTTAGTTTTCTGGCAGACCCAAAAATGTCCAACTTTGTGCATGGAATATTTACTAGAAGTCTTCAGGATAATTTTTTTTTTGTGTGTGTGAACGTAAGCCATTTTTGACAGCAGTGGTGGTGGGTCTTGCAGTTATATAATCTACCATATCTGGGATTTTTCTTCTTTGCAAAGTGTGAATACTCAGTAGTAAAACAAGCCTGTTTTTCTTACCATCTTCAGAACAATAACACATTTCTTGGTTCTTGGGGAGTATTTTACAAAGGTAAGCTTTAAACTTGGCTTTTGTTTCATCATTGCTGAAAATATCTACTGTAAGAACACCAACACACGCACAAACACTACTGCCTCCCAATCCATTAAAAAGATTACTGAACTTTTTTTACACCAATGTTAACACTAATTGTTAGTCAACATAACCTAACAACATCTTACTGCTGCTACTAAAAAGAAATGCTGCTAAACAAAACTTTTTTGCATCCTGTACAAAGAAAATAAGGTTTCCTCCTCTTAAAAAATTTGAATGAAATATTGCAAAATAATACATTTTTGCACAGTAAAGAATACATACAAAATGGATTTTTTAAATTAGACAGAAAAAAGACAAGGAAGATTATTTTTTATATTAAAGGTACAATATGTAATAATGGCATGGATTTATTAAGATAAATGTTCAATTATCTATATGTATGTTATTTATTATCACCTATGAGTTGAAAGGGTCAAACCTGCAGGTAGAGCGGGATGAAAGAAACCGCAGCTTTTCCGTGTCTGTGCTGGAGGTAGGATACAAAACAATCATTCTATGTGTGGCAAGGTGCACAATACAGAGGGCCCGGGCGGGATTTGATCCCAAGACTCCCAGGTGAAAGTCAAGCGCGCTGACCAGTCAGCCAAAGGGATATCCCCTTGGCCAAGTAGCCAAGGCATGATCAGTTGGAGGCATAGTGACAGAACCCCACACTATCACATATGGCAACATTTTAAAAGCTTTTTAATAGCTTGATGCTCCGATCTAATGTAAATAAATCTAGTTTCACTTGACACCATGGGTAAAGCGACGTCGCAGAAGCCACAATACCTCCGTATTATTTCCAACAATACGGAGGTATTGTTGGATAGGAGAAGCAGTGTGGGCGGGCAGTTCACACTGCTGCAGTCTGACCATCACATGTCACAGAAAATTACACGTTGTAGCTTTAAGGTAAACTTGTTAATATTCAGACAAAATGGAAAAATTCATTTAGGAGCCGTAAGTACGTGTTCTGCTAAGGAATCTTAGCCAAAAGAGTCCAATCTTTGAAAAAAGCGAACGGTTCCATCACTACCTGGAGTATTTAATGGATTACACGTGCCATAGTCTAATTTGCAGCTTGCTCCAGTCACTCTTGACTCCCTGGGGCCAGGTCTAGTAAAAAGCCTTCTATAAATAAGGGCAACTGCAGCTCATAAATCCCAGAGAGCTGGATTTCTCTTCATTGTGGCATCTGGCATCATTTGTCGCGTATGTGGTGAGCAATTAGGTATAAAAGAAAACCAGGAAACCACGTTGAAGCCATGCCGACTGGTGCCTCCAACCAGAACTATGTTAAACTTTCCCACAAAGCGGCCCTGTCACAGATGGGCAGCGAGAGAAAGCATGAAATAGCATGACTAGAAAAAAAAAACTGAAATGTGGTCTCTTTTTAAATGATGTCATTGTTTTTTTTAAGGGAATAATGTGGTTTAAGTTAAAGAAATCTTATTTATGTTGACATGAGGCTATAAGCATTTCATTTTTACCTTCAGATTGCATTCAGAAGTCCACTATATCTGTCATGACCTAGCTATGTTACACAAGTTCCTAAACCTCCAAACAAACGCCAACATGGAGTAATTCTTGCCTCAAACAGCACAAAGGGAAGCACAGAAGGAGAGCATTAACATGTAACTAGTTTTAAACCAAAACTGTCAAAGATTTTAAACATATCTTGCAACTGTAACATTTAGTCAAAGATAATGTTTTTAATTTTTATTGTGTTTTATGTCTTTTTTATACTTTGATGTAAATAAGTTTGTTTACTATTACTTTTATGAATAATGTCGATGTACATGTTATACCTTGTTTACACCATGTGGGTTTTAACTTCTTAGGTCAGGACATCTGTGTGAAAGAGATTCCAAATCTCAATTGATTTCCTCTTTGGTAAAATAAAGTTAAAAAGAATAAAAACTTCAAAAAAATAACTTTAACTTTTTTTGTTCTATCACATAGAACTACAATAAAATACATAGAAGTTAACAAAGTATCAAGTACTTTTTTAATGCATTTCATGTGAGTTCCCTCCTTCTTATACATCTGTTGGCCAGAGATGGGCATCTTCAGTCTAAAACATCTGGTACCAGGTTTCAGTTTTATGTCTGTTCTAGTACACCTGATTTAAATGGCTGATATATGTTTTTTTTTTCTTCAAGCTTTGAATAAGTTCTGGAGTAGTCTGATAACCAAGCCTTCATGTGGATGTAATGTTTTTAAGTAGGAGCACATCTAAAACATACAGGACTATGGCTATTGAGAAGAAGAAAACACTCTTCCCTACCCTGTTCGTGGCTAAAGATAATCCTAACCCCAAAATGAACTCAACTAGAACATTGGTTACATTCCAAAATTATCCCAATGTGTAGGTTCAAAGAGTAAGGATACTATATTTATACAGAAACAACCCCTTACATCTTAGCTGGTGTTAGTAAAGCATTTTGTTTCAGCTATAGCCTTTGTTTTCCTAAGAGGTTTAAAGTGAAAGATAACACAGCAACAGCATTGCACCAATAAATATCAAAGCCTTTTAATCTTGCACATATTTTTCCATATTCCAGTAGAATTTCATAATAATATTGAAGAGTTTTGTTGTGTGACTAATTTGTAATGCTTTAATAGAATACATGTGTTAGTGTTGTGTAATCTTGAGAAATTCAAATATCTCATACTAAAGCTTGATTATAATAGCCTAAACTTCTAGGATAGCCTAACTTAGGGATGAGGTAGCTTTGATATGAGATAATGAGAAAGTAGATAAGAGTTACCTTTATTTCAAGACTCTGACCATGTTTTAAATGTGGTCAAACACTTTCTCGAGTGCTTGTCCCCCTGGAGGGACAGTGCTTCTGAAAGCTGCTGTTAATTCTAACAGTAGGCTACATTTGTTTGGGCTTAGAGAAGGCTGAGATTAGTGATGCACTTCAGGCTGTAGGAAGGAATTCCATACCATTGTTCTCCAAATCCTTATGTTTTGCCCTACCTCCATTTTAGTCCTCTTTCACCTTCAACCATTCTCTTTCTATATATTTGCAATTCAAGCTCTTTTACTTCTCGACTCTGGTCCACGTGTAAATTAAAAGGGCCGATATCCATTAAATGCCACTAATGGCCTTTTGTTTAGCTTCAAAATAGCGTTATTTATCTGTCTTAGATGAACAGGTGATTAGGCCCATGTAAAACCGAACTGCAAAAACACTTTTCATTTTACTTCTTAATCTGGGAAAAACTATTTTGGGGTTTAGTTTAGTTTTTCCATTTCTATGGAACATTCGCACAGGGGCTAAGTAAACTGAATGCTCAGTCCAAAGCATTTGAGAATATCAAACAGATATTGTCAAAGGTACAAAATGTCTCTAACATCACTTTATCTTACTCTATGCTATACAGAGCCTAAAAGCTGAAAATCAACTGATCAGTGTGGGTCTAAGGACACAAGATCTTGCAGTGAATTGTGGGCTGTGGTCACCAATGCTCTGAGCAATAGCTTTTGTTTACATTGTGGATTTGGATGCTATGCTGTGAGAGACAGAGATGCAAAGTTCAATTTTGGGTGTGTCACAACTGAAGTTACTGACTTTAGTTCATATTCAGTCAAACCTTAAACATAAAAACCTGAACAATAGAATAAGATATCAGCATCAAGGCAAAGCAACAAACCTTGTAATGGCACAGCACTGACTCACCCAACATGTGCAAACATAAACATGCAGCTAGGAAACCGTGTGACATCAGGTAAATGTTTAGAAAAGAATCTGAGCAAACAGCAGTAAAACTTTGTTGACTTATCTCTTCTAAGATGTTTGGAGCTTCAAAATTATTTATCACGTTTTTCTTAATGCTATACAACACATCTACATTTCACCATATGTAGCCTCACAGAAACAAAATCCTACCATTTTCAACTATAGTCCAAGGAAAACACTGGTGGGGGTAAGTGGCATCTTCAAGTGTGGTGGCCACTTATTTATTGACTGACCACTGAACACTCACTCAGCTGCCTCAGATAAAATGTGTAGTTTTAATAGCGTTAGTCCTCTGGTTTTAAAAGTTTAAAAACCTCAATAATTCTTAGTCTGGATATCACTTATCTCACTGCATTATATATGCACTGAATACTCCGTACATTGAAGTTCCCTTCTTCGAATAAAACTTGGTTAAATACCAGGTTAAGGTCTTTGTCTGGCAGTTTAACAGCAATTCCGTTAATATTTAACATCTGAAATAGACCAATTTATATCAAACCTGAGATTTTCTATGTCAGATTATTTTGATATTCAAACCAACGTGGTGCTGCAGGAAAGATTTCGTTTGAATGTCATATCCACTTCTTTAGGACTGCTCTGACCTTTGACTTGTATCTACTAGACAGCTGTTGCAGATGTAACTTCAGAAGACACTGTTTTAAAACCTAAGAGCCATTTTCCTTCCATGAGGGATTAGTATTAAAATATGTATGTCTCCTTTCCAAATCATGTGTTAAGACGGCAACAACAAATGATTTTGCACGCTAGTTCACGTGCTGAAACAGTGCCCTAACATTTCACTCTGCATGATGGTAACCATGCAGAAATCTCCAAGAGCCAAAAGTTCTCCTACTAAAAAAAAGAATGTAATCAACTTCATTTAGGCAAAGTACAATGCAGCTTCTGTTGTTACAGTGAAACTTACCCCTCTCTGTCCCCAGCACACTTTGACAAAATCATTAACAGATGTCTAAAGGGTGTCTTGAGCCAATTCATCACAAGCACGCATTACCTTATAGTGTGATGTATTTTTCTAAGCCATTGTGCCTTACCGTTCTTTTTCTGCTCAAATGCTGAAAACTACAGCACACAGATACCCAATGACAAAAAGACATGAGCTGTAAAAAGCTTGCTGCTGAGTTCTTGTTGTCTCTGCAAGTTCTCTACCTTGTTTCAAATCCATTTTACTGAATGTCCAGCAAAAGCATTTAATAAACATTTTATGAATTTGATTAAACATATTTTTTTTATTAATACAAATCTGAAAAGCATTGCATTGTGGTTTCTTATTTTTATTCAGCATTCAGAAGAAAAGACCTTGAGCAACCACAGCATACCGTAAGACTTTTGGGATGTGCCTCTACTAGCTTCATACTGCTAGAACCTTCCAATAGCTCAGTTAAATTAGATGCAGTGTTGTCTTTAAAAAGCTATTCTAAAATCTTACCACAGAATCTCATTTATATTTAGATCTGACTTTGACTATGCCATTCTAATATATGAATATGCTTTAGCCCACAACATATTGTTGAAACGTTGGGCTGTATGCCTAGGGTAGTCTCCTGCAAATAAGTGACCTTCCACACCGATGTCAAGTCTTTTGCATTTTTTAAGAGGCCTTATTTTAGGAATGCCCTGTACCCATCCATCCTCCCATTAACTTTCAATAACTTACCTGTCTTTGTTGAAAAGAAGGTTTCTCCACAGTATAATGCTACCACTTTCATGTTTCACAAGTGGTGTGCTCAGGGTGAAGTGCTTTGTTAAATTAACCTACATCTGGCTTTTTTTGCATCTAGGAAAAAAATGATCTCTCATGTTATTTGATTAAAAACCTTGTTTCTGACAGAGTGCTTTTTTCAAAAGTGGCTTTCTTCTTACAATTTTTTACCTCTGCCAAAGAGGTTAAGTTTGTAGTCGAATTTGTGTGTGGGTGTGTGTGTTTGTTTGTCTGTCCATCTGTGCACAACATAACTTAGTGTATGAATGTACCTCGGACCAAATAAAATTGATGATGATCCACATTATAATCCTGATACAGGTATATTTTTTAAAGGATTCTTTAACATTTTTTGGCGGAACAAACACTTTCTACCTAAACCAGAGAGTGGCAGCAGTGACTACTGATAGCTTCAGCATTAGACTAAAAAAAGTCCAGAAATATTATACTGAAGACAAAAAGACAGCAAAGGTAAGCAAAGTCTTGATCTACTGGTCAGAAACAGAGTGCAGAGTGAATGAAGAAGCTGAGAGCAGAACAAATACTAGAGGCTGCAGACACACGCTGTTCCTCATTTATAAACTTGTGAAATTGTGGCAAGGAACACAACAAAGGGCCCAGGCAGGATTCAATCCCCAGACTACTGGGTGAAAGTCAAGTGCACCGACCAGTCAGCCAAAGGTATATCACCTTGGCCATGTAGCCAAAGTGCATGATCTGTCGGAGGCTTAGTGCTAGGACCCCACACTGCACCTCATGCAAAGGAACAGATCATCAAAATTTTGTGATGATCCAGATCATGTGCCACTTTTAGTTATAAGTGTAGGTCACAATATGGGGCAAAATTTGTTGCCCAGGGGAGGTCTGTGCTCTCCAAGTGCTTTTCTTGTTTTAAAAAATAGATCAAAAAGATAAATTTTCTGCCATTTCTTTGTTATAAGTTACTTTTTCTGGACCATTGCATACAATCCTGGTTAAATATGGTTTGTGTTTTTAATGTCAAAAAAATGCAGGAAAGTTCAATAAGTATTGCATGCAAGGCACTGTATAATCTTTCCAATGCATACAGCCAATTTATAGCATCTACTTTTTTAAGGAAAATCTTTTATCTTTCCACTCAAAATAACTGGGACCATAAAAGCACATCATTGAAACAGAAAATGAAATAAAATACACAGTCAGAACTTTTTTTGTCTTTCCATGGCAGCTGGAAAACAAATTAAAGCTGCATGACTTTACCAAGCCAGAAACATTCAGTGGCAATGGCTGAGCAACTATCATTTCCCATAAAAGCAGATCCATCATAAACTGCAGTGAATAATTATCACCTTTTATTGATTCTTCTAGGTTTGACAAGGTCACTTTAAAGCGTAAAGGAAATGCCAGGGCAAGTGTTTGCCACTCGGTTAAACTGAACGAGGCCCATTTTTGTGGAAAAAAGGAAAAAGACTGGATGGAGTCCACTGAGAAACACAACTTACTCAGGAATTTACAGTTGGTTTAATAAAGCCAATGAAAAGCAGACCTCTGACACAACATGCACACTCATGTGAAGATAAACACTGCAATCTGAAAAAAAGACACAATGAAGGTTTAGACTGACTGAATATAAAGAGGGGTTGTGTTTAGAAGTTGTTTAAATATTGAATGGTAAACAACTGCCCATTTATCAATTAAATCTGAATGGCAGTGCTCTTGAACCCTACCACTGCCAGGCTACACAAACAGAGCAGCCGGGTTTAATTAAACAGTATGTGGGTTTCAGAGTAAAGTGATAATATCTATTAGGGCTTACAGGATTAGTCTTGGTTACAAGCAAACTCTGGAATGTAGTGAGACTGTGGTTATTCTAGTCAATCAGAGCAAATCCACAAGGCATTAATCTGATAATAGATCCAGAGGTCTCTGAATCACCGTGGTGGTCAAAGCTGAGAATGCAGTGGCTCCTTTTGGACCAGGCCTGATGGATTGCTGCCATGCACTACCTCATAACCGGGTTTTGGCTTAGTTATGCTGGCACTTAACTAATACTCTGTTTGCGTGCTTGCATGAGAGAGGAAAAGAAAATGGATACAAGACAGGGCCAACACAGCTGCATTAGTGCTGATGGAACCAAGTGTCCATCACAGTTTGACTCCATTTTATTTCTTCCTGTTCATTTGCTTGTGACTCTATACACTGAGGGGTATACATCGGGAAAAATACTTAAACTCAACTACGTATTTACAAATACAGCAAATAAAAGTAGACACAATCCCTATAGCCTTTTTGTCACTGTTAATAGCAGGTTAACCCAGGTTTTTCAAACACGGATCAACCCGCTACCTATCAGCATTTGGCTCCCTTCCCACTGGCAAAAAAAATTGAGTCTGACAATCGCTGTCAGCTACGTAGCCTCTGTTCCCCAACCTCTACAGTATGTGTCTGGTGAAGCCATCATGCTAAGTTTGCGTTGATGATGTCGCCAGTGCAACAGAAATTTAGAACATAAACAATGGAGAGCAACATGGAAGGAAACCAGGAATTAGTAAGCATGCCTTATTGTTTCGCTCTTTTTTCCCTCTGAACCTCTCTTACCAGCGCTGCACCATGTTTATCGAATGTAAACAGAGTTGTTTCAGCTTCTTTGATCAGTGGCGACTGGTGTGGTGTGCTGATGTCCGTACGTTGCACCCGTACGTTGCGCTCATTGGTATCACGTAAATTAGTGGGTTCATTAGTGGGTAAGTCAATTAAGCTCCAGTTCCTGCTGTCTGGATGTCCTACCCACACATTTCTTAAAGAAAGTCCTGCCTGTCGTTGCTAATGATCTGCTCCAAATAGTAAACTCATCGCTGTCTTCAGGTGTTTTCCCCCAGGCTTTGAAAACAGCAGTTATCAAACCACTGATAAAAAAGAACAATCTAGACAAGTCACTACTGCAGAATTACAGGCCGATCTCCAACCTCCCATTCAT
>JAUZNJ010038386.1:0-11104 GCA_034780135.1 Jordanella pulchra
AACAAGTATGTGTTCCAATCACTCCATCACAGAAAAATAAGACTTGTAGAACTTATTGGAAACTCAAGACAGCCATGACCACAACTGTACATTCCCTTTATCTCTTTAAGAACACATCATTTTCTAGGGAACATAGCAAACTGCCCTCAGCCTAAACCCCCTCGAATTCTTTAAAAATAATTTTTTTCGAATTTCAATGTTTTACATCCTAAACATTTATTTAAAAGATTGTGTTTAAAGTTGCAACTTGTAATGGGAAAGAAACCCAAGTTTGCTGTAAAAACTAGAATATAAAAATTATAAGGCTCTTGGGGCCTGATCTGATTTCAAATAAAGAGACCTAAATTCTTTTGGCAAAATGAAAAATGCAGAAAACATAGAAACAGGATTGGTTGGCTCCTTTTGAAATGAGCATATTGTGTGTGCTGTTGACAGTTTGAGAATTGTCGTAAAATAAAGAAGTTTTAATGGAGATGGAGGTCATGATGATACCTATTTAAACATGATGAATATTCATGGTGGATTTTCTTTCTTTATTCTTCATTTATAGGTATCTCAAAGTTCTACAAATGAAAGTAAAAGAAATTAGGATTTGAAAATACGGAACATTTAAAAGATTAAATATCACTGAGAAAACCTGGAAAAGCTTGACTTTGTCTGCTTCTCTCCCTGACCCCACTCTGGCAGCGATGGAGCCATGGTCAGATTTGTTGCTGCTTGACCCAAAATATTGCACACCAAGGTAAGCTTTTAATAATTTGATTAAAAAAACCAGTGCTTTGTCTGGATCCCATAACAAAACACTTAAGGGCGTCCTTTCACATGCTCTGTAATGGTTGTTCTCAGCTGGCTATTAATATTCAGCTTTTTTTTCTTTGTATAAACATGCAACAATCTCTAAGTTAAGTCATATTATGTTTTGGCTTAATTACATAAAGTATGTTTGCTTTCCTCTGCATTGTACAACGTCTGTTGCACAGATGTCCATTCATTATCATTATTTCTGACAGCACAGACTCTCTCCATCATCTGTCATTGCACTTATGCCTTCTTTGTGCCTACAATAACCGCATGCCTGTTTGCACTTGACCTTTAAATTTGCTAAATGTAGATTAACAAAACCTGCATCCAAAATCAGTTTCATGTCTGATAAATTTGATTGTATTTGCATATCGTCCAGGCATAAACTGGCACAACCTGGTCATTAAATGATTTGCCCATTCATGAGGACAACCACGCAAAAAAAGTCTGCACCTGGTACCCTGCTGCTTTTGTACACCTAAAGTGATTTGCTCCTTTTATGCAGATCAGCCTTGCATGTAATGATTAGTTTGCATCTTTCACTTCAAGCAAAACTTTGGAAGACCAGGCCCTGTAAACGCTAGTTGAATTACAAGGTCTCTAGTTGTTGAGGTTTTTAAAAGAAAGATGCATTTTAACTTAAATCTGCCAGAGCTAGGAATAATTTTGGTATCAGCTGTAGACATTTAGTGTGTAAAAGTATGTCAGTATTTCATTTACCTCTATGTTAATGGCAATAAAGTCTAACTTCAAGATAATGACAATAAATCACCTGTTATTTTAAGACTTTATAATAAATGATGATGCATTTCAAAGCCTTTAATTATGAAGGCCCTCCAACAAAATAGCACTTAACAGAAGAAAAAAAAGAGATAGATAATACATTTTAATAGAATAACATCTTAAGGGTCATCTTGATCTGAATTTGATTTTTTAAAAAGAAAATCTAAAAGACTTTCCTCCATATATTTATATATATATAATATATATTATATATATATATTATATATATATCACTTAAAACTTAAGAACGGTGATAAAAGGTGAAAAAAACCTGTTCTTGACCTCATTAAGGATATTAAATCTTTAATAACATCCTTTAAAGTAATACAATAATTGATGCATTATAAACAACTATATCACCAAGCCACATTGGATGTGGATTGCAATATGCAACTAAAATAGACAAAAGCTAAGAGTTTCTAAATTTAAATGGTAGTTTTTGAATAAATATTCAATTCCTTAAAATTTGACTCGGTGTCATCTTTTCCTCAGAGAGTAAAATAATCCTTTTATGGCAAATTTAAAACAAGTATGTTTTGAAGAAAGTGAGACCTAAACACATTGCAATTTAGGATAAAAAAACATCCTAACTATCAAAATTAGGATGGAAATAGCATCTGAATTAAAGTTATAAATAGCTGATAATGCTTGCTGCTGGGACAAGGACATAAAAGGCGATCAGGATTTTTCACCTGAGGACCACAGAGACCCCCAGGCATCGGAAGGTTAGCTTTGAAGTATAAATGGACTGACACCCAGCAAGTATTTTTTTGGCAGTAAATGGTATATTAACGCCAAACAGTGACAAGAGTTTAGATAACCTGTCACCAAAGGGGGCAAAAGTGAAAAATTTAGTTAATCAACGGCTTTGTCCAAAAAACCCTGTTTTGTTCCTGCCTCCATTCATCTGTGAAGGGAACTCTGGGTTGATGACAGAAGATTTCTCCTTTATCTTCTCCTCTAAACACCCATTTTGTAATCTCTTTGCCTCTGCCTCTTTTTTTTACTTGGTAATCCGAGATAAACGGTATTTGTTTCGGATTAGTCAGGACATGTTTTTAAAGCCTGTAAGACTTTTGAAGAAAATAATTTTCTGACTTATCAGTAATTTAAAATCAGAAATCTCTTGATATTTCTCCGCCTCTCAACCCTTATTTAAGATAACAAAAGGTTGTGGGGGAAGATTTTTGGATCGGTTGTAAAATAAAATCTTTACTTTCACCGACTGTTTTGAACCTGCTGAAATGTGGAGCTGCAGTTTAAATCTCAGCCTGGATCCCCCCCCACCCCCTATTTATTCTAAGGAAGAGAGAAGTAAAAGGAAATATTTCATGCTCATGTTCATTTTCTAGATCAAAACACAGATATGTAGGACATATTGGCAAACATCTTGGAAAATGTCCTTTTCACCAAGCCTGAAACCTCAACAACTCATCGTAAACACAATCCAGTAAAGCATGGGGGCAAATGACAATGTTTATTTTTTTTCTGTCTGCTTGGCTATGTCAAGAAGCTTTAATGCTCCTTCTTCTGATCAGCCTCTCCAACACTGTTTGTATGACCTACCTGTTGTGTTGTGTTGTGACATAACTCTTCATTCTCACCACAGTCTTTTTATTATTTATTGCAATGTGTTATTAATGTAGTTATATCTTTTGCACAAATAGATCCTGACAGCTTCGGACCTTTCTGTTGATGCTGGGAGCATAAGCAGTACCTGACTTCTGACTCCTCATGTTAACATAAAGACCTGATCCTGTCTGAACATCTTCCAGCTGAGAGAAACCAGTCCTTCCCCAGTGGTGCTTCCTGCCCTTACAGCTGTCATTTTATAGTGCAGATTATCTTTCTATACCGTCTAAAAACTCTGACAATATCAAACCTAACTAATACAGACCATGAGATGTTTCTATCAAAAATTCTTCGTTTTTCTTTTTGGATTCAAAGTACCTTTTTTTTTTTACAATCCAGACTTTGCCTCCAATTTTATCAACTATCTTCATCCACTAACTGAAAGAAATGTGTCAGTGATTAGATTGAATCTCTTACTTTGTGATCCTTTTCTTTTTTTTGAGCTTTCTTACGGCACTAGTGGCTCGTTTTTCTGACAGTAGGCTGACAGGAAAGGGGGTATGAGAGAGGGGGAGAGACATGCGGGAAAGGACCACAAGCCGGAATCGAACCTGGGTCACCCGCCTCGAGGACTAAGGCCTCCATACATGGGTCGTGCGCACTAACCACTGCGCCAGCTGCCCTGTTAAATACTCCAACCATGGTACCTTCTCCACCATGTCTAAGATGGCTGCTTTTTTGCTAGAATTACACTAAAGGAGCTCTTTGGGGGCGTGTTTCTCAGGTGAGAGTACCGTTTCTGTGTAAAACTGATGACTGACCCAGGCTGTAGGGAAAATTCAGATTCCATATTTTCCTACTTCTACTGCAAGATCAAACTGGAAAAAATATTAGAAAGTGTTTTTAGTATTTGGTTTTTAAAGTTTTCTCTACAAACATTTTTTTTGCAAAAAATAAAACTTCTTGGCTGGTTTGCGCCCCCCGCCATCTTTCTCTCCTGCGGCCCGGGACCCAGTTTTAGTATTTATTAGCTAGCTAAATGCTTAATTTTGCTTTAAATGTTATTAGTCTCGGTTATACTTTTAGTTTCTCTTTTGATATGACTTACATGACGGGCAAAACAAAAAAAAGGAAAAATAAATCAAATTTAAGATAAGAACAGAATGCTGCAGCAACACAAACACCCTGACTGTTTTACCTGGCTTTATGCAGCACAGTGGAAAATAAAAAGCATAAACAGAAACTGCCAAGTAGACCTCATATTGATGCATTATGATGAAGACACACATTAAAACTAAGCAAATATTTTTTAATTTACTATGTTTTAAATGTTACGTTTTTGAACTTATTACAGTTTCAGTTAGTGTTCATTTTCATTTGGAAGGTTCAATTTTATTCTTATTTCAGTTAACAAAAATATTTTTTGAATTCTAGTTTTCATCATTTTGTTAGTTTTAGTTAATGATAACCTTGAATCCAATGAAACAACTTTAAAACAACGCAACCATCTCATATGAATACAGAAACTTGGTTTAAAAATCTAACATTTTATTAAAAGAAACCTTTCTAAACTAAAAGGTTCAAGCTTCCTTTAGTTTCTAGCGAGCACCCTGCTGTCCTGAGCTAATTTGGAACGTTTCATTTGATCTGCCTTAATAACATCAAAGTATGATGCTGTTACTACCGTGTCTCCATCTTCATATAATGTTCTTTTCTGCAGCAGCTGCCCACCTCAGTACTTGCTTTCACTTATAAGGCCCATTAGCACTAGCTCCTCCCAGAGATGTATGCTCTCCCTGCTGCTGTCCTCCAATCTTACAAATAGTCCTCTCTCTCTTCGAGGTGAAAGAACGCCTCTAACATACCCTACTCTGACTCATTGATAACAAAATGACTTGAGATCCACTTTTTTTTTCAGGCTGGAGTAACAGAATCAGTTTTTCCTTTAATGTTCATTTTTCTGGTAGAAATTTTGGGAGGAATAGGTAGGAAATAAAGTATCTGACTTATAACAAATCATCGCCAGCATGAGCAGATATAATATAGTTCATTTTTAGAACCTTATGGTCATTTTCTTTTTATTATTTAACCATTAATGCTCAACAAGATGGAAAGGTGATAATAAAATATTTTAGCCTAAATTGCATCCTGAGTGATGTGCAGATGACATCGGCAGGATCGATTCGAGGCAGTGGTTAATGTGTTTCATCTTTGACACCACGTCTTAATTGTGTCAGATTGGCAGGTTAATTTCTGACGTTCAAGGGCAGCGAATGGGATAATTATGATTGCGGAACAAGGTGGTGACAGAGGCAGAAATAAATGGTCAGGGTTGTTTTCTGTTCTCTGAACTCAGGCTCTTGGGAAGACTAATTAGTGAAGGTACATTAACCATGCCTTGCGTCAGCTTCCCTTCCACTTCATGTAAGATATAAAGGAGTCAATCTCAGTATCTACAGAGCCTTGAACAACTATTTCCTCCTAACAGATTTCTCCTGTTTTTGCTTTTTGTTGAACAAACTTATTTCAGCCTAAATTGCATTTATTAAGAGAAACTTTTAAAATCCACATGTTCACCTTTGAAACTAGTACATGAATTTGTCACCCTCTTATGATGATCTGGACCAATTTAATGCCAAAAATAAATAAAAGAGAGGAAATTCATTGAGGACGCAAGTGTTTCACAGCATCCAACACGTTTCTCTGCAGGATGGAAGCTATGAGAGACGTCATATGGGAATAATGTCCTACTCTGGCGCTGTTTGACTGCTGGGAATTATTGTCAGCCTCAAACAGAATGAAAAACAACTTTCACTGTGACAAAAGTGAAATATGAAGAAGATGGAGCAACACTGTGCTACTTTACAGGGTAATGACAGAAGAAATTACACACATTACATCAAGTTCTGCCCTAATTAATGCCGGAGCAGTTCCGCTCATCAGCATTATCTCCACTTCAGTGACATTTTTTCCTGCAGTATCTCTGTTGGTGCAAATAGACTGACTGTAGCTTTCTGGTTTTCCCACTGAGCTTGATCCACTTCTCCGGTGAAGATTAAATACATTTGAGCTTGGACTATCATTGGTCTCCTATTTCTCCTCTTGCCTGCCTCCCATTCCTGTACCTTCAGTGATTTGCTAGAGTTCCTACCCACTTTTTTCTGTGTGGTTTTTCTCTTATCTTTATCTTCCAACGTCATCCCATCCCCCACTCCTTTATTATCTTCCCATGATATCAAGTATTAGGCTCTGTCCCTCTATTTCCTCTTCACACGGAGCAACATTTTAGACTTAGATGAAAGTCCATCAATCCCCTCTGGCCTGAGCAGGCATGCCAGCTGGAAATAAGATATGATGGGTAGTGAGAGACGTGTTTTGACATTACAGTTTTGTTTCTTTGTTTACACATCACTGTTATTACAATACACATTTATAAAGAAAGATTGTACACTTAAAAAGGCATATGAAGGATGGGAGTGAATCTGTTACTATCACAGACTGTATCTCTGCAGGAAGGCATGTCCTTCCTTCTCCCAACTAAAAGCTTGAAATCATCCAAATTATGGCCCAGGATATGGCGCAGTGCAGTGCCTCATGAAGCATGCGAAACTTTCTCTCAGTAGTATACGGGTAGTGCCAGTCTTGGACTGCACAAGCATCAAAGCAACAAAAAGCTTTCTGGATGCCAAGTCCGGAAGGTAGTCAGGTGCTTGGGCACCCCTGTTTTTTTCATGGGACCACAGTTTGAAAAGTTATAAATCTATACAAAGGTGCTACTCTTTACAACATATACCCAAACGAGGTTTCCTTTTTTTGCTCTTTGTCACTCCTCTCTAATCCCTGCTTGCTGGCAGCAGATGGCCGTTCTGAGGATGGTTCCACTTTCTCTAGCTGCATGCTCTTTATGGAGGATTGCTGCAGAGTCAACAACGTGATTCCTTTAAAGTACCTGAAGATGGCTTGTGTTGTGATTCAACATTATATAATGAGAAGATCAATTTTTGTTGTTAATAAACAAATTATTTGTCCTGGAAATAGCCAAGGTTTTATTTTTTCAAGAATTTGGACGATCCTCATCACTTGGTGTGTCAGTGAATAAATTTGGGATTTCGGTTTGATTTTTGAGCGGGCTTCCTTAATTATTAATTGATTTTTTTATCTGTTTAATTAAGTGTTATGTGTTTTGAAACAGTAAAGTTCTAAGCTGAGTTTGTCTTTAGTTATTTGCTGTCAGCGATTTATCTAATTTATAATACTTGTTTAAATATTCTAATCTTTTTTTGTTTGTCTGTTTCTTTGACTATTAAAATTGCAAAAAAGCAAAGACAAAAGCCCTTTTAAAGCAGTGCTTCAGTTCTGGTTTAATATTCCTATGCAGAGATGCTTAAATGAACAAAAGACTATAAAAAAAAATCTAATGAATTATTAGTTATAATAATATTAATACAAAAACAAACAATTAGGCCTTAAGTTTGGATAAAACTATGGTAAATTATTCAGAGTTTAATTGAATAAAATTGCTCAGTTTAAATGGATCCTACACAAGTATGATGGTCTGAAGTTTAACCAGAGGGAAGTGTGAAGATTTTAAGTTTTACTCTTAATTAATACAGTAAACATGTAGAGTTAAAATACTGAACAACATCAAGAAATGCTGCTGCGCTACCTGGTAACTGGCGTTCTGCAACTATAATCTTAGAGCCAGCTGATGTTTTAAAGATGTTCTTCAACATAATCTACATCACTTCTTGTGGAAATAGGTGGTGGCTTTTAATCTCATGGCAGGAAGTTTTTAAACTTCTCCAGACTGATAGTACCCCGCTTAGAACTTATTTTTTGTTTTATTTTTTATCTCAGAAAGCTCTTCAAATCTAAAAAAAATCACATTTCTTTCACGATTTAAATGTTTCCTTAAACAAAACATCAAAAGATGTGTTGTCAGTTGACTACTGTTTTTTCTCCTCACTTTTAGCTGACACACTGCTGATACAAACCCAACATAAAGCTTTTAATGGCCAACCTCGGCTGGTAAATGTTGCTTCTCCTTTCTAAATCGGTTTTCCAGGGCTGTATATCATATTTATTAGTTGTTATTGGTCATACTTGGGTTATAAATCACTTTTAGGGAAACATAATTTCAGCCTGCAGGCAGAAAAATGGAGACTTGAATACCAGATCTGAACTAATGCTCATCTATTATGTTTATTTCTGCATGTTTTTATTTACAGGGAATTTATTGAACTTAACTTTTTTTTGACATTTCAATTAGAGAATAGTTGTTCTTTTAGTAATACAACAATTATGTTTTAAATGTTTTATTTAATTTCATACTTAACTTACATGTCTTTTTCTTTTAGTTCATAATATATGATAAAAATATGCCCTTGTAAATGATAATAACAATAAATTCATATTTTCTTGACATAGTAACTTTTAGTTAAATTCCCTTACTTATATATACAAATGTGATTGAGTGTTTTGCTTTAGAACTAAATCCGTCTACTAGACTGATCTTGAAGAAAAGAAATACATTTCCACCCTTGGTTTCATAAGTTATAACTAACACGCCACATTGATAATGCGTAGCACTAATATTAAGCTCTACACATTATTAATCTAGGACTGCAGTCTGTTCGAGAAAGGAAAGACATACACCAGAACTTTTCAAACCGAAATGTACCTGTCAATCAAAGTTTGTTGTTAGCTAATTATGTTAACAAATGAACTTACAACAGATGCTTTTAGAAACCACAACAACCTGTGTCTTGCTGTTTCTCTTTCAAAGATTAAGAGATCATAGATTCTGAGAAAACAGATGTGACAGCAGCAGCTACGTGTACTTTGGATTTTCAATTATTTAAAACTCTGTTTTAGGTTAGAATAACTATATGATCAATTAACTTCCATTCATTAAAAAATAAGATTTTAATAAGCAATGTTGATTTCATTTTTTTTTTCCACATTCGTACAGGGTCAACATTATATGCATGCATTACATGCATACACTCTCACCTATGTCTGGTTAAAGGTTCCTTTGCAAACTACATTCTCATCTGTCATTTTGCTGAACTCAACGAGGCTTTAGCATAATTCAGGCTCTATATTCGACCACTCTGCTGGGCAGTATTGGTATGTTTTTCTTTTTTAAATTGGTCTTCTTATTCAACCGCAGTCAATATAATTCTATTCAGATGATGCTCTCTGAGTGCTTTTCTAGTTTAAAGCGCAGACCTCTGCCATGCAGCTCATTCCCCTGACATATTGTAACCACCTTCACAACGGACCTGTGAAAATGTGAGCAAAGTTATTTTCAAAAACAATCAGACAAAGAAACTAACTAACTTACGCTGATTAAAACATAACCTCCTTGGTGGGGGTAAATATGGACAAATGAGACAAAAATGGAGCTTTGTGCCAAAAACATGTATGTTCTTCGACAGAAAAATGAAGCATATCAAGAAAAAGAAAACTTTTCCTACAGTTAAACATGGAGGAAGATCTGTTATGTCAAATTTATGCTTTGTATTTGTACATGTTACTATTCAGTTTAAAATATCTTTTGGTTAAATGTTCTTAACACCTTTTGGCTGCCTTCAGATTTTAACTATGATATGACCTTAGTATGTGATGCGACGCCACTCTATGTGCACATGAAACAGTAAAATAAATAGGTTGTATTTGTTCTTTCACATAGATTATGTTTGCTGTTAATAAATAGTAATTTGGCCATTTTTATCATAATTACTGTAATGCAGATTTTTGTAACCATGTTACCTTGAAACTCCTCAAAATCTCAACTATCTGTTTCATTCATTATATAAGAAAGACAGAAGAGCATAGAGAGAAATCCAAAGCATAATGATGTTTGCCTTCCCTGCTTATCACATTGCAGATTTGCAGTTTGTGAAAATATGAATCATAAACGATCAAAAAATGTATTATCAATCAATAATCATGCTTCACTTCTATTTCAGGATCCTGTTGGAAGTTCTAGATTTTCAGGAGATCAACTAGAACAGGGAGCTTTTTGGTTTCTGTGTTTTTATAAGATAACAAGACCGGGAGAATGGTTTAGATTTAAGTTCGTTAAACAAGAACATATTCATAAAAAGTGTTCCAGCATTGTCACTAGAAAGTTTGCCTACATTTGCATCATCTTTCCAGAAATACCTGGTGGTCCTGTCTTTGTTCAAAATGCCTGAGCATGATTTTTATCCCAGTCCAGCCCTGAGTCCAAAAACATTAAGACTAATAATGTCTACATTTATGGAAATATCACTGAAAACTTTTACAGGGACAGTATTTGTATCTTGCTCACAGAAGCATGACTTGAAGACATTAATGTGACTCATCAAATTTAGAACGGAGTCAATTGTTAAAGCAGCTTTTCTTACTGAAGAAAGACAGAATTTAGATGGGCTGGTAATTTTGCAGTAGCAGCTTACCCAAATGATACTCCAAGAGTCTCTAATCTCCTGGCAAAAAAACCTGACAAAATGATTTGAATCAAATCAGATATTATGGCAAGTAAAACTTTAAAAAAAGCTGTGGGTAAAATATTAAACATACCTGGGTCAAAGTTTTGGCTCATTAGCAGGTTCCTGCAGAACTACTCTCCAAGCAAAGGGTCTAATTCATCCAGCTGTGTTGGAGCAGAAACGCATCTTATGCTTTAAGGATTTTACTGAAAATAGTCGTTTAATATTCAGCTACAATTGTTACATGAACTGCAAAATGAATGTCTTCAAGGTGCCACTGCTGGTGAAGATGTTTTTATGAAGGAGTCTTTGTATATATTTAGAGTTTGGGTTAAAGAAAAAATCCTTAATAAATTTACAGTGGGGAAAATAAGTATTTAGTCAGTCACCAAATGTGCAAGTTCTCCCACTTAAAAAGATGAGAGAGGCCTGTAATTGACATCATAGGTAGACCTCAACTATGAGAGACA
>JAUZNJ010038387.1:0-11104 GCA_034780135.1 Jordanella pulchra
TGATATATATATATATATATATATATATATATATATATGAGACCAATCAGTGGCCTTGACTTGGAAAATGACCATATAGGACAGCTGTAGCTACTGAACAGATTAATTTTTGTCCAAATAAAATATCTTTATGAAAAATCTGTATGATTTTGATACAGATATGTATTTTTGTCCAAGCCACTTTTAAAGAACAACAGATAAAACTCTAAGCTTCATGACTACGATTTTTCATGTGATATGACCTGTTTTGCATGAATGTGCACTAATCCAGAGTGAGAAAATTGCTTGCCTAATAGAGCTACTATAAGACATGGCTTTGGGTTATTTGCAGCTGAATTAGTTTTTAATTTCCTCTGTGAGAACGTTGTTTGACCCTCATTTTATTAAAGGGGAGCTGCTGCTGTAAGTTCATTTGTTTGTTTAGTTTCTACCGTTTTCATATTTTAGGCTGAACCGCAGAGGCAGTGTAATGGGACTTTAAATGGTCAAACTGTCTCATAATGTGGCTTTAATGAGACTTTCTGACAGAGTTATGAGCTTCTCTGATAAACCACAGTTCTCGGAGGATATAAACATCCTCAGAGTTTTACAGCTTCACACCTTTAATATATCAAACACCTGCGATGGTCTGAGCAGGTAACGAGGGTCTTAAAATAAATGAACCCAGACATTATTGGGGTCTGACAGTTCTTCAGTGTCTCTAGAGCTTCTAGGCTGCTGCGTCACTGCTTCACCTACACCTCATTCCTAATTACAATACCATTTCTCATTTGCCTCCGAGTTGGCTCCCGTGGCCCCAGAGCCATGGCCTTGCCTGGAGATGATGGAGGAGATGAAAACAATCAGATGAGACAGAAAGGGAATTTTAATGAAGAAGGTAGTGTTATCTGTGGAAAAGCTGATTGAGAGATGTAATGATCCCTTTTAGATTTAAAAAAGCCTTAGCAATGTTCTAAGGTTGATCTCCCTTTTTCTTCTGTTGATAAATCAGCTGCACTTGACATTTTCTCTCTCAATAACAAAAAAAGTCTTAATGAAAATTAAAATAAGAAACATGAACCACTCCTAAGAAGCATGTTCGTCATATTATAATTTTAATAAAACCTGTTTGTAGTACACTGAAACTCTGGAATAGGTATTTTGTCTCTGCAGCTATCAGTAGAATGAATTATGTGACCCACTGCTTTTTTAATACCAGCTGTTCTGCAGGAACTTTGAAATAACATTGCTTTGTTTAACGAATTCCCTAAGATAAAGACCATAGTCAGAGGGTTTTTGCAAGGACCTGTTGGGGCCTGCAGGGACATATCAAGAAAGCAGCTCCACAGATTGATTCACAGAGCAAGATATGAGCCTACATAAAGTCTATGTGAGAAGTTTTTGGTTATTTTTGTATGATGTTTTATAAAATGAGGGTCAGGTTATATCATATTTTTATATTACTTTTCCTCAGTTGAGGGAGCACTGTTATTATAAACTGTGTATTTTTCTTATGCAATCCCACAGAAAGTACTCCTGGTTTAGCAGTTCATTTTTTTTTCTGTATTAGAGCTGAGCAATGCATTGAATCATAATTAATAAATGCTAATAATTTTAATTTTGCAATAGCAAGGAATATTAATATTTTTTTTCCCACTTATAAAGGTCCCATTAATTAATATCTGGTTTGGATAAAAGTGACTGACATGATAAAGCCAAGTCCAAGTCATTTATATGATGAAGAAAAAAAATAGAAGAGTGAGGGAAGGTTCATAAAAAAACAATAAATAGTACAATTTTCAAAGTATTTTTCCTTTATAATTCCAAATATAATGCTTCAAATACTATGCAGTTATTTAGCTTTTAATGCTGATATATGTGGTTGTGCACTGTTCTAGATAAATTAACTGTATTGGGACAGTGCCATCGTTAATGAATCCAAAGCGTCTGTGTCTTTGCTACGCTGTGTTGTCTGCACACTCTTTCAGGTAATAAAGCCCTGTGAGGGTGTCAAGTTATATTCAGACTATCCCCTCTGCACTGGGACACAGAGGAACAGAGTTGTTAAATCCTGCAGCGACAACAGGAAACATCCTGAGTGTTTGAAGACAAAGAGAGGATGGAGTTTGATGGATTGTCTGGGTCCTGCTGTCTTAGGGAATCCTTTCTGGGGCTGCAGGTTCTGGAAACAAACTACTGAGAGTCTGAGCTCCAAAGCATCTTAGGACTGCTTGACCTCCTGCTGATTAGGGGACACAGAGTACAGAGGAAGTTACACTACAGTTTATGTTAGACCTAGACCATGTAAATCTTTATGTATGCCATCCCCACTGATGATACAGAGCAGTTCAAAAAGAACCAAGGAATAAATTCATTGCAGATCTGAGATAGGTTGGAATGAAGAACAGATTATTTTGGTATGATGAGCCTACAACCAGTAACATTATCTGTTTGGCCCACTTTACCTATTACAGAGCCTCAGAGATCAACCACAATAGGCTAAGAGGCTATTCAGTATGAAGAGCATCCACTTTTCACCCCACAGGTCATCATTATGTAGCCCTCTGGCCACTCAAGACAAAAACAGCAATAAAGTTTTATTTGCCCAGTTAGAAGAAAGGAAGCCAAAAGAAAGTGTCTTGTTGCCTTAGCATTGAGACCTAACAAACCAGTTCCTTGTGCTTCTGTAAAAGCCGTCTCTGGTGGTCTTAGTCTGCTTGTATTGCACAACTAAAAAGAATCACTGCTCAGGGAACAGAAATGTTTAAAACACAACATTTAAGCTGCCCTGGTTTTCACAAACACTGCGAGTTTGATGCTCACATTGTTGTTCCAGTTTGTTTATTACAACAGTTGTGTGACAATAAAAGTCTTATTTATGTCAATGAGTTGTACAATAATTGTTCAAGTCAGGATTTCCACCACTCATTTAGGCTGTTTTTTATTTTTGGGGTTTATAAAATAAAAAAAAAGTATACCAGGGCTGTGTTAAGAATGCAACCTGTCCACTTACTGAGTCCATCTGCAGTGACTTTTCCCACGATTGGTCATTTTTGGTGAAAATGCTACTCAAGTCAGTGGTAAATCCATGATGGTTCAAGGGGTTAAAATGAGAATCGGTATCTTGGAAGCATTCAGTTTGGTCAGGTACAGAGAAAAAAAGGGTTGCAGTTACAGCTAACTGTGGCTGAAAGTATATGATGCAGGAACAAGTAGAAAGAGGCATGAATAGATTGTTTATTAACACAATCTGCAGGCAATTTATATTGAGTGATGATACTTCAAAAGTAAATCACAGGGTGGCATATGGCAAAGATATAGACAGGCATTACATATACAAAGACTATTAGTACCTAAAAGCAATCTTTTTTGCGTCTTTCTTCACTGCATGTTTTGCTTTTTATGCCTCTTTCACATTCTGTGACAAAATGTGAATAAGGTGCCTTAAAAAAAAGAAAACAAAAGTAACTTTAAAGAATAGCATTCTCTTACTACATTCATTTCATTCCCAAAAACAACTCTTCAGTGGTCTGCCTGTTGGCTTCCTGCTTCTGATTATCTTAGCCATTTCATAAACTAAGATTTTTCGTCATTCTTAAGCTTGGGTTGCTTCTTCCCTTAAATACAAGATTGCTGTTATTGTAACAGTAATGGGCCAAGCAGCTAACTGCAGCAACAAAAGCAGCATCAGAAGAGTGGCCTTTAAGGAGCCTGGGGTGTGAAACAAACGAGAGACAGGGCTTGTTGTTTTGTTGAAAATATATTCAGTGATTTGGGAAAAAAAAATTACAGCAACACAATGAAACACATGACAATTGACTCACAATAAATTGATTTGCAAATCATGTCATGCAAGCCCATAGTCCAGTCCTAGTTCGCCACCTTTCGATCCTGATGAGGGTCGGATGGAGAAAACACCTAAAAAGTCAAAAAAAAAAAAAACATTAAAGTGTTTTATAGGAAAACAACAATTATGTAAAAATGTAATACGATTAGATTCTTGATAATTAGACTAAAACATAGTCACCCAGGTTAACTTAACCATGACTTAAATAAAATTAAGTGCATTTCAAGCTAATCAATTTAAAGTTAAAGTCCACTTCCAAATTATCAATCAAGAAAAAAGAAAGGAAATTGTCAAATATTCTAGCAGAGTGATAGAAAGATAAAAAAAAATTAAATAAATAAGTATACTGTGCAATATCATACTTAAGTCTAACTACATTATGTTCTGATCAACTTTGGTGACGATCCAAGTAAACAGCGCTAATGGAATCTAATAAAACAACCCTACGATGAGTAATCAAGCAGAAGTTACAAATGTAAAATAATATTGTAATCAAATAACAAACTCACCCGGCAATTAAATCAATACATTTAAAGATTTTGAAGGACTTCCCGAAAAAGACGTCAACAGCCAGCCACAAACACATCGCAAACAGGTGAAGACCTTTAAAACTGCGCGCTGGAGGCGGGGCTTTAAATAAAATAGCAGAGTTTGTGGCAACACAGGAAGTGGACCCGCAAAAATAAAATTTCTTTGACTAGTTGTGGGTTACATTATTCAATCAAGCAGAACTGAGAGAATTCCTTCCCTCCTGCTTGTGTTAGAGTACTATCACTAAACCCGTGTCGCTTTCCTGCATAGATTATCTTGTAGTGAAAGTCCTCACTATATTCTCCCTTGGGTTGCTAACATGTGGCCACAAATCCTTTCTTCACAATCCGTTTAAAAGAACAATTTTTTTTTTTCAAGAAACCACTCCGTTGTATGTTTACACTATAACAGAGCATGAGGTTTCCAGATTCTGCCTTGGAATGTTTACATCCATATTTTAAAAAAATCTGTAACTCTGAAACCTCAAAAGAAGTTTTTTGAATTACTTATCTGTTTGAAAGACCACTGAAATATCCATTGTGATTGATATATGTCTGTTTTAAGATGTTTTAGGAATTCTCGTTCTAAAACTATTTCTAAAAGCACAGAAAATACAACTAGAAGGAAATCTATGTTTAGATTTTCAGAGATATAGTATTAAATCTGAGAAACTATTTATCCTCGGAGAGCTGAGGGCCAGTCGTTTATCTTCCCTGAATAAATGTGAATTCAACTGCACCAAATGTCATGTTCAGAAAAAAAGATGATTTTTTTGTCGTTTTTTCAGATTTGAGAAAATCCTCACTCTCTTCCTGATGTCCCAAAGAATCTGAAAGAGAATTTATAAGAAATATCACTCCTTTTTATACCCTCTCAGTTATTTCCTAAAGAATTTCAGTCTGTCATTGATGTTTATTCTAAACAATATTTGCTAGAGTTCTTGTATAAGCATAATTAGCAGACAAACTGACTGCAAAGATTGAGGAAACTCTGCACTTCCCACATCACAATTATCCAACAAACTCCTAAGAAACAGTGCAGAAGTTTGTAAAGTTTGCCTGACATTGCTAGATATGCAGATAAATCTCCCAGCCTAAAGTTGTTGATAATCCAGAAACTATTCTATCAGCTACAATATTCTCAGGAGCAGTTTCCTGGATGTGATGCCATTCTGAACAAAAATGATGATGCTGCATGCTGTTTTGTGGAGGTAACCATTGTATGCACAAGGAGAAAGAAATATCTTTTTTTGTTGGAAATAGCAAACTTTGAAACGAATAGAATTTTTGCAATTTAATAATATGCACGTGAAAATTCTCATGCAATCTTCTATTATGTGACAACAGTGACTAATGCTCCAGAAAAGAAAAAAACTCCAGAAAGAGACATTTTTTATAGACATAGAAACTAAGCAGGTCCGCTCCAAACAGGAAGTTTGACTGAGTCCCACCCCCTGAGTGAACTGGGAGGTGTCCTTATGTAACACATCCAGACTGCTCCACTTTTGCAGACTACTGAGAGTACTGAGAGACAACCGAGCAAAAGAACTGTAAGTTTATTTCATGATTTATGAATTTTGGTTTAGTCATTCCCTGGCTGCTTTGTAACGTTTATGATCCTAATGCCGTTTAGTATAAAAGTTGAGTTTTGGCTTCACTGGAGCTCATTTTCACTTTAGTGTTTGGTGTCTCTGTTAAATGCACGAGAACTTTGTTTTTCTCTCCATGATGAGTTGACTGTAACAGTCATTTACTTATATTGATTTTTAAAAATATTTTTACATTGTTTAAACTGAAAAATATAATCTGTTGCTCCTTCTTTCAATTTCTAGTCAATCACTAAAAATGACCCAGCTAATGGAAAACGAGGTTTTCAAGGCTTTTACCACCTATGCAGCTATTGTGACACTTAAGATGATATTAATGGGGCCGGTGACCGTGTACTTCCGCTTGACCAGAGGGGTGAGTAACACTAATGGGTTTCTCTCCTGTCAGAATATATATATATTTTATATATGTTACAGCTTTGAGTTTTACCACTTGTGTCTATGGTTGTTCATTGTACAATGGTATTTGTGGTTTCTTAGAAAATGTTCTTATCACTACAATGCAGGACTAGTCAGTCCTGTCTGACATGTTGAAACTGCTCATTCAGTCCAAATGTTTTTGAACTGAGCACCAGTTGCAAGTAATATTTTAGGTTCTAACTTAACATAGCCTCCTTCTCCCTTCTGGAATTCCTGCAATACATAAACCTTTGAGTACAAATTGTTTCTCATTTTTAGTCCTTTGCTAATGAAGAAGATGTGGCCAGAAAGTCTGAAGACCAGAAGAAGAAGCTGCTAAAAAGTCATCCAGATGTGGAGCGTGCTCAGAGGTGAGTTATTCCACACATAGTTTTGGCTCCTGAAATCTGAAATCACTCCTCCTTTTTAAGTGATTCAGGTGTTTTGATCATTTATTTAAAAGTTCGTTCCTTTTAAATAAATGATCTCAAACAATGAAATTCCTTTTTTTTTTTGTCATACAAAGTAGACAGAATGGACCTTCATTTTTCTCTACTCTATGGATTGTTTGTCCTGGCCTTTAAAATAGGATTTTTAGGCAGTGTCAGATTCATAAATGTAAAATTTGTTTGTGCTTTTTTGTATTAGAAATTCTATATTCATTATCCAATTAAAAACCTTAATGGTTTCAAAGTTGACAGTTATAACTTTAGATAAGTTGCTCAACTTGGTTGGTTTGGTTATCTTTCAGAAAAGCCTGTTGTTGTACTTCGTGCTTGGGTGGGTGAAAGGTGGGAGCGGTTGCTGCAGGAGTGGAAGTGCCTGCCTTGCTTTGACTATCTGTTTAGTCAATGATCATAGCATAAGCTATGTCTGGGTCCTTGGCTTAAACTCTTTCTGGCTAGATGGGTTGGACCCCTCCAAAGCTGCCCACTTGTTTCCAATCCTCTTGTGCTCTGTATAAACTGAACCTTGCAGTGCATGGATGGTTTCAAGGTTTAATCTTTACTTTGCCGATAATGCAACTGACTTTTCAAAGCCTTTAGAGTACACAGGAATAGGGAGAAGAGTAATCTCGTCTTTGTCTGAGGCCATAGTTCTCTTTCTGAAAAGGTGAAATACTAACAGCAGCACAGAAGGAAATCTCTACTTTAAACAGATGAGTTCAAGTATCAACGTGTCTGACTCGTGAGTGATGGACTGGTGCTTGATTTTTGCAGCTATGATGTCACTGCTCTTTTTTGTTTTCATAAAAAACTAAACAGGTTTAGACTTTACTGGTCAATATGTATCAACCCTCACTGGGGGCACAGAGATTTTAGATATTTAGGTTTCCAGTTAGAATGCCTGTGTATGGAGCAGACTTTTAATCTTGGAACACCCAAGGATCCCACTGAAGTAGCTGGTGGTTGTGAGTAGTGATTAGAATGGGTTGTCTCTGGTAAGATAGAGACATGGTTGCACCTGTTTAAAACTGAATCTTCTAAGTTTAAAAGTGTCACTGTTTCATTATGCAATAGATCCTTAAGCAGATATGCTGGTACATCCTGACTGGCGAAAGTGCTCATTGTTGATTACATATTTTTAATTCTATAAAGTCCGAGTGTTAAATGACTCCCTCCTCTGTTTTAATGTTGGTTTCCCTAGTCTAACCCCAATGATGAAGGCCTGCTGTTGAACTGAGAAGGTGACTGTGTTTCATAGTATTAATTAACTTTGTCTCTGCTCAAATCAAAAGAAAACATTTTTCTCAGCTTGTGTTTGACCCTCGGGGCTAACAGGTTTCCGACAAACCAGTTTTTGAGAGTAACGTGCAGATATAACTATAGATTAGGATCAAGAAAAGGCTCTTTGAGTCAGTTTCCCACACAAATATGCAGAACATTTTGGTTAATACTCTTCTATTAATTGTGATTCCAGCTGCTGTTGCTACTTCACAAAAGGATTACAGATTTAATTCAAACCTTTGAGATAAACGATAAACTGAAATTCAATTATTTAAACTATCATAGGTCATCTTCTCAGGTTTGCTGCACAATGATTTCTAATGGTAGAGATTCATGATTTTATTGTCTGTTTTTTGTTTTTTTTTTTTATCCCACAGGTGTCACCATAATGACCTAGAGAATATAATTCCATTCTTCTTCATCGGTCTGCTTTATGCCCTGTCTGGACCTGAGCTTTCCTCTGCTTTGCTTCACTTTCGTATCTTTACGGCTGCTCGGATCTTCCACAGCTTTGCTTACATCCTGGTCCTGCCCCAGCCCAGCAGGGGGCTCTCCTACATCCTGGGAATGCTGACCACCTTCTCCATGGCTTACAACCTGCTCAGTACAGTTTTCTTCCTGTAGGGAGCAAACAAACTCAACCTTCCCTGCAGTATTTCTGTTTTCTTTGTTTTTTTGTTTGTTTTTTTGTTTTTTTTACATGACACTGACAGTGGAGCTGACTGAGCCTTTAAATCCTGAAATTGCTCATAATTTTGAACTCTATACAAATATGCAAAGACCAAATAAACACAGCTGTTGACCATGTTTTTGTGTAGTTATTTTTCCAGAAAGGAAAAACTGAAAAGCAACACAAAACCAATGGCACCAATACAAGTGAAAAATATATAAATGTAGAGCTAAAATTATAAAATGAGCAGTATGCAGAAAAGTGCTCTGTTTAGCAAATGTTAGAATTAATTAATTTTTACATTTTAGAGATGCGCTTATTTCCACAGGAAACCTTTTTATTCTCACAGAATTGCAGTAGTATATCTTAAACATAATAAGGACTAAATTTTCTGCATAATTCAGGATATTATACTTCTAATACTGGCATTATAGCACAAGTGATATGAACTCCGATATAGGATTTAACTGACGTGATCTGGTCTGAGATAAAAGTGTTTTAAAGGTCAGGTTAATGTAAGATCCAGGGTTATATAGACTGACAATAGAACTGTATCCCCTTGTGTTTAATAATCATGTGCAGTCGAAGTATAATTCAGATAATTTGAACTGACAAAAGCAATAAACATTGAGGTAATCCATTAATTGTGGTGTGTTTTAAAAAAAGAAAAAGAGAGCTAAATTTGACAAAAAATGTTTCCCCCATCCTGTTGTAATTAACTGTATCAAATGGAGGTACAGGTCTACCGAATATCCAACCTTATTGCCTTTAAAAAAAGTTGGTGCAGATGTGTACTGATTTTGAGATATTTTTCTTTCTACCAAAAGTTGTGGCAGCAAACATCAGGTTCAAATTTCATTCATTCATCTATGCGAAGCTGAACCTTGCTCTTGTTTTTGCAACTGACTGACAACCATAATTATTCTTGCTCCTGATAAGCACTGAACTGTTCACAGAATTTGATGTTTCCTGCAGAATACGTTTACAAAAAGTTGCAACCTTATCAGAAACATAGATGTTTTTTTGTGAGCCGAGATATCTGCATGGTTAACTCATGTTTATATGCTGCAGCTTGCTGGCTTTGAAAAGGTTGTTCATGTTTAAACTTTATCTACTTTGCTGCGCAGCTGTCTCTGATAAGTGAGTGTAGGGCACTTTCATTTACTTTAGCTGTGATAAGACTTTTGGCACAATTTGCCTCATGACTTAGGATAACAGACCTTGGGACAACACTTGTTTCTGTCATTATAGGGTGTGCTTTATCATTTGGAATACTTAACAATTTCTTTTAAAAATGGTAAAAGGATATGGCGTTTCATTTAACAAAGAATGTGTGGAACCTATACTAAGGAATGCGTACACCCAGAAGCCAAAAATGGCATACTTAACAGTTATTTTAGATTTATAAACCATGCCCATGCACAAAAGAAAACAATTATTATTTATAAATCACATGTGTGTGTACATGGCTCCAAAAGATGTTCCTCCCTCTAAACTTCCGAATTCAAATATAAATCCATGCAAAGTACTGCATGAATGCCATGCATTTCAATTAGCCAGCTAATCAATGTTTTTGCACGGCTACCGATGGTGACTGCAGGAAAGGGAGTAAAAAATTGCATTTTAACTGAGGCAGAAATATATGTGTTTTGGTGGGTGAGGTGGACAGTCTATGGCTGTCCTGAAGTGCAACCATATAAAAAAATCTTTAAACACAACTACAAAATTAAAAACGCAACAATATGTTAAGAAACAGTGAAACAAACTTGAAACAAATAAAAATTAAGAAGCATATTATATTCAGAATCAAAACAACATATTCAGAATCACAATGACTCTCAACTACCGAACCCAAAACCTGAGACCTTGCTGATTGGATGACGGCAACGTTTGGCCTTTAAAATGAAAGTCTTTCTACCTGTTCCATTTTTTTTTTTTTAAAGGAATGTTATTAGTATAATGTATGAAATCTGTGGATAAATTCACAGAATTATCTTTTCCAAAAAGCGGCTTTTGCTCAGTTTGTGTTTAACACCAAATATAAAAACTTGCACCGGTAAGAGCAGCTTGCTGAGAACCAGAGAGGGGTTAACATCTGTAATTAAATATCAAAATCATAAAAGGCTACACAAGTGACCTCCAGTAAACAGTGTCTGCATGGGTCTTGCAAGTTAGTCTCAACAACACTGAACCCCATTTAGCAAACACATAAAAGACCAATGCTCTGGGGAGGCTGATCAACTGATAAACCAGTCATCATTATGGACCAGCAAATCTTTATCAGTGGTAAGGCTCACCTGGATAATCACTCGGAGGAGAAATGTGAGGGTGAGAAAAATGCTTAT